>JAFBJT010005331.1:111843-132528 GCA_016785325.1 Chascanopsetta lugubris
TGTTGGCAACATACTTAGTTTCTGAATCTGATTCTGTGGTGTTTTGTGTCAAAGGGGGGGGGTGTGACACAGATCACAGGAAACACCTCTATCTATCTACTTCCTGTTTGAGCTTGCGCCATTTTGGTGATCAAAGTCCGAGTGCTTGGGATCACTCCAGAGATCAGCCAGCAGCAGAGCGGTCTGGGTTTTTCAGTGAGGGAGGGGCTTGAGCTCCACAGAGCGTTTGAGGGTGAGGGAGTGAAAACAGGAGCTGGGGCTGTGGACAGAATGAGGAGACCTCTGAACGTCTGAGACTGTCGACCCAGACAGAATGTCCCGAGCCCAGAAACGAGCCGCGTTGTGTTCCAGATGTCCTGGACATGCTGGACGTCATCATGGAGGGTAACGACGGTGAGATGGAGGAGTTCGGTCCGTCTCTGAGCGAAGACCTCATCACGCAGACCTTCCCCTTCAGCGTGGCCGTGCCCGCTGCTCTGGAGGCTCGGAACAAGCTGCCGCAAGACAAAGGTAAAGCACGTCCGCCCCCGTGTGGAGGGAAAGTGGCGGTACAGCTCACAGTTCTGTGTCTCTAACGTCAACCTCGTACATCCTCCTGTGAGGCGACAGTCCTCAACCCTGTCATCACTCTGTCAGCTCGACTTACATAAGAGTGGGGCAGCTTCATGCGTGTTTGTAATTTGCGTAGTAAACCTTTAAGTCAAGAGAGGCCCTGGATCTGGACCTTCATCTTGAATAGGTTCTCTTACCCCCCGAGACAAAAGTCCCAAGTGTGCATAATCCTGGAAACCAGTGGTGTCCAAACTGTGGCCTGCTGACAATTTTTAATTGGCCTGCGGCAAATTCTAAAAAAAAATATAATGGAATGTGGCCCACCGAAAACGTGCACTTGACTTCATTGCGCTTCCTAGTTTTAACTCCGGGTGGGGTGTGTTTCACCTGGCATCGGCATCATCGGCGCGGGTGGATAGAGCGGGAGGGGTTCGAATCCCGCCCGCGACGTGTCCTTTAACTCGTGAACTTTAACAGCGGCTCCGAGCTGTTCCGTATTTTTGTGTATGCGTGTCAAAGTAAAAAAAGAATCTAAATAAAATAGTCAAACAAAAAAAAACTGCTGGTTAAGATGTCTCCTCTCTGAAGGAGCGGTGCTGGAGTACCTGTCGGCCGTGCTCTCCGATGTGCTGCACTGCCAGAGGGAGCCTCTTCCCCTCTGCCTGGCTCTGCTGCAGTACGACAAAGAGCTGGCCTCCTCCACCTCCTCGCCTCATCCCTCCATCACACACCTGCACCAGTACTGCTCCAAGTGGCTGCCGCGCCAGTGCCGGGAGGAGCTGGTCAGTTCTTTTGTGACCATCGAAAGGTTGGTGTCGTTTCTCCGAGGGGAGCGTTAACCACGGAACTCCCTGATTGTGCAGTTCCAGCGCTCCGAAAGCTCCCCAGTGGAATCCTGCCAGTCCTACGGCGCCGCGATGAAAGCCGCGTACGGCCGGGGAGCGAGCGCCCTGCTCGACCACGCCCTCCTGACGACGGCGGAGGAAGCCCTCGCCTCCATGCCGATGGATCAGTTCCCGGTTGCCATCAAGCAGATGTTACTCTACATCAAATCCACGGTGGAGAGCTTTGGCTCGGTAAGAAAAAGAGAGAGAGAGAGAGAGCACAGGGTTTTTAAAGGTGCAGTGTGTACAATTTGGTGGCCTCTAGAGCTGAAGTTGCATGTTGTATCCATCACCTCACCCCTCTGGGGATGCAGGAGAACCTGTGGTCGACTTCAGTTGTCATTAAAGCTCAAAAGATGTTTAGTACGTCCATTTTTAACACAGTAAAAACATGGCGGCCCCCGTTGAGAGGATCCCCTTCTCACGTTGATATACATGAAAAGGCTCATTTTACGGTAATGGGGGGAAAAAATGACTTGATTATAAATTCATGAAAATGTCAGTAGGTCATTGTTTTTGCAATATTTTGAGAAGTGACACCAATGACCAAAATCATACACACTGCACCTTTAATAAGTTACATCTATGCAGGAAGGATATCTATATGTAGCAAGTCGTGTATGTGTTGGCAACAGTTCTCCAAAGACGAGGGAGCCGCCCTGCTCGCGACCTTCATGGGACAACTCCAGAGGTTGGTGACCAAACTACAGGGCTTCCAGGAGACCGGGGAACCGGAGCCAGAACCAGAACCAGAACCAGCAGCAGAGAACCTCCAAGAAGGATCTGAGCTTTTCCAGGAACTCCACCAGTCGCCTCCACTGGACGCCAATAAAGAGCAGGTTCGACAAAGTTCAACTTATATTCACTTCAACCAAATATCATTATGTTAATGTTTGGTGTCTAATGTGGCTTTCTCTCTCTCTCTCTCTCTCTCTCTCTCTCTCTCTCTCTCTCTCTCCCTCTCTCTCTCTCCTTAGATCCTGGTTTCAGCGCTTGGCTCCATCTTCAAGCATCCCTGTTTGGAGCAGTGGTTTCTGGCCCTGGAGCTGTCCACTCTCCCCCCTCACTCCCTGAACCCGGCGCGACTGAAGCTCCTGTGCGCCCAGCTCACGGAAGCCATTCTGGCTCTGCTGACGTCCAGCGCCCCGCTTCTTAAAGATCTGAGCCACCTGGAGCTGCTGCAGAGCTACACGGGGGCGGTGGAGGCGGCGGTTCTCAGGGAACTGACGGAGGACCTCTCTCAGCCGCCGAAGACCCAGTCCGGGGCTTTCCAGGCTCTCCGGTCTCTGCACGGCTTCATGGAGCCGCGCAGCCTGAGGGAGGTGGTGTCCAAGCTGCTGCTCCTCCCCCAGGAGACCCTCATCTCCCCTGGCACGCCCGCCCAGCTCAGCGTCTACGGCCAGGCGGCTCTGCAGATCCTCACCGAGGGCGAATCCGACCACGGCGCCTCCCTGAGCCCGGCGCACCTGCACGGCCTCAGCGCCCTGCTGCTGTCCTGCTCCAGCCCGGCGCTGGAGGACTTCCTGCGCCGGGCTCTGTCCGCCGAGCCCTGCAGCGCCGAGCTCATCCACACCGACGTGCTGCTGCACTGTCTCCGGCAGCCGCTCGCGCCCACCCAGGCCATCGGCGCCCTGCTGCTGCGGAACGCCTCCACTCACAGGCTCTGCTTGGAGGCGTGGTGCCTGGAGCCGGCCAACATGGAGAAGGTGTCGGAGCAGACGGAGGCGTTCCTCCCGCTGATCGGCGCCTACGTACAGGCGGCGGGGCGGGAGGATCCGGCCAGACCCGAAGACGGTTGGTTGGTTCTAAATCGTCTAAAAGGGCGCAGTGTGTACGATTTGGTGACCCCTAGTGGTGACGTTGCGTGTTGTGTGCATCGCCTCGGCCTTCTGAACGTGCAGGAGAACCTGTGGAAGACTTACGATGTCGTTAAAACTCAAAAGATGTTGCGTACGTCCACTCCGGGCTCAGGACCCGCTCCTCATGTCAGTAAACATTAATGTGCTCCTTTGAGGATAATGGGTCCAAAAATCAATCTAGATGGTTTTCAAATGTTCGTTTATTGTTGCTTTGCAACCATTTTTTTCGACCAATAGAATTGACCCCAAAAAAAAAGGACAAAATCGTACATACTGCACCTTTAACGTAAACAAATGTGTCACAACTTCTCTCTATGAATCGACTCTTCTTATGTTTCCACAGTGCAAACGGAGGTTCTGAGGTCCCTGAAGAAAACACTGCTCCCCAAGTTGTCCACCATTGTTGTGGGAGACCTGGAGGCGGAGTCCGGAGCCCAGCTGGTTCAAACGCTCACCGGTCTGATTCAGCTCTCTGCAAACATCACGGACGTCGGGGATTTGATCGACAACCTCCCCGACGCTCTTGGGAAAGTGGACAGTTTCGAAAGGTAATGAGCAGCGAATGAATTATACGCCGAGTCGCTTCAACGCCTGCGAATTCACGAGTGGAAAATGGCCGTCATTAACTCCCTAATATAAGGTAATTAACCAGTGTCACAAGATACTAAACGATTGCGGTGTCTTTCTCAGGTGGCATCTCGTTGACGCCATCACTGAGAAACTTGCCGACTCGTCAGAAGAGCCTGAGACCTGGAGGAAATCAGTGGCGGCAGCAGCCGTCCAGTGTCTGATCGCCTCCTACAGTCGCTGCAAAGATCAGGCCGCTTCCCCGTCCGAGCAGGAGCAGAGCGTCCTGGAGAGACTGCAGCGCCTCCTGGTGGGCGAACTCACCTCGCGCACACTCGATGCATTCGTTTCACTTCCTGCGTTCAGTTAACATATGAATCTTCTCCACGCAGACGTCAGCTGAATTCATCAGTGCGGCAGAATGGAACCGTTTTGTCAAGAACGGACTCAGGTACGCTGCTCACTGAAAACCCGTTCATCCACGTTCTCATATAATATTTGTCTTCCATCGACGAGGAAACAATATTTTTCCTCTCCTAGATATCGCTACAGAGATCATCACTTCCTGAACGCGCTGAGTCGCCTCCTGGGTCTGATGTACGGCGACTCTGAGCGCCACGGGGAGCTGACGCCCTTATCCACCCTCCACGCGATGATCAGCAGCCACTCGCTGTTCCTGCCCACCATGCTGGAGTCGGACCCGGAGCCCAGCACCTGCCGGGCTAAAGGTGCGTTCCGTAGATGTCAAGAAAGCAGCGCCTCTCTATCCCTCGAGCGCCGATCGTAACTCCGGCTGTGGTTTCAGAGGCGTTGGTGTCCCTCCTCCTCTCCCTGGCGAGGAGGTGTCCCACAGTGTGTAACGCCACTCACTTTGTGGTGCTGCTGGGAGCCTATGGAGCCACGCTGAGTACTTCAGGTACCGCCGGGAATTGTGGGTACTTTCTGTGCTTCTGCCTTTATTTCTGTTTTCACATTTTGTTTTCTTCCGCAGATCAGACGCTGATGCTGCTACTTCAGGAGTATGAAAGAAACCACGTCAGTCTGCTGACGTTTCAGTGAGTTCTCTGCAGTTTTGAAAACATGGCATCGCGGCCTCTGAAAAGATAACGGTGCAAAAATAAAAACTAAAATATTCCGGATGCAGGTGCGGCCATTTTGGTCGAGTTCCCGCTGAGCTAATCACAAGCCGGCTAAATCAAACTAATTTGGCTTGTCAAGGAGGAGGTGGCGTATAGTGACCTGTACTGCAGCCGGCCACTAGGGGGCAATCCATTTGATTCCAGCTGCATCCATCATTTTAATCAGTCCCCTGAACGTCCAGTGCCACTGTTTGTTGCCATCGCTCAGCGTGAGACTCCCCCTGCAGGTCCTTCCTGTGGGGCTCAGCAGCTGTGGAGCATCACAAGACCAGGACGAGTCTGGGAGCGTCGCTATGGAAACAGACGAGCTCGGACGACGTGCTGGCTCTGCTGAAGCCCGAGAGGATGCTGCAGAGCATCGCACACTTTCCCCAGCACCGCAGAATCATCCTTCAGGTTCATACTCACATCGATGTCGCCTCTCCAGCTCGTTTACTCTCTTATAAAAAAATCACCTTAACTCAGTGCAGACCCGTGTTTTCCGTTACAGGGAGGCAATGAGCTGCTGTCCGGCGGCGATGCAGTGAAGGATCTTGGGAATCTGTACGACCCCTGTTTCCTCCTGCCTCTGTTTAGCACCATACTGCAGCCAGGTGAGCTCGGTGCCTCGCTTTCGCCGTCAGTTTTGTTTGTGGCGCCGTGCCAATTCGATTCTCCCTCCCTACGACAGAGTGCGTGGTGGACTGCCTGAAGTTCGTATCCAGCCACGCTCTGGGATTCACGCTCATGTGTCTGAGCAGCTTCGACCCGAAGGTGAGGGCGGCGGCGTATCACGTGCTGAGCCGCTTCTACCACCACCTGGAGGGCGCTCGCTTCAGGGAGAGGAGACAGGTGAGGTGACCGGAGGCGGGCGCTACGTGAGTGTGACCCTCTTGGGGTCATTCGCTCCCTGTTCCAGATGTTCACTGATGAATGTGATTCATTTGGATCCTACTTTGGCTCTTCAGATGCAAACTCTCTGTGTCAGTCGTTTTTTAAAGGCTTTAGTGACGCCTGGTGGAAAAGGTGCATTGCAGCTTAATACCAAACTTAAACTGGACACTGGATCATTTTTACTTTGCTTACTGTGCAGACTTTGGGCAACTGTTTATTTTATTTTGTTTTTATTGATTTATTTTTTTCAATTAACATATGATAGATACTTTAATTTTACTGTAAATAAAAAACAGTTATATGTATATTTAACCTAGTTAACTATTATGAGTCAGTATCAACGTTAAAAAACAATATAGGTGTGTGTGTGTGTGTGTGTGTGTGTGTGTGTGTGTGACTGACCGACCTTGTTGTCTGTGTCCCACAGCTTCTGTACCTGATGGACACGGTGAAGAACGGGATTCAGAAGCAGAATCAGAGACTTCCTTTAGTCATGACCACATACGTCACCAAAGTGTCTCAGCAGATGCTCAGACCTGGTGTGTGACTCTGGAACACGACCTCCTCCGTTTACCTTCTTCTCTTAAATGCACTTAAAAACACTTCATCCCTTCTTTTCCTGTTTTTCCCAGAGGACCACATGTACGTGGTTCTGAACCGGTTCCTCCTGTCCCATCAGAGCTTGGACTTCAGGAGAGTCCCAGAGTTCTTCAAGCTCTTCTATGGTTTTGAATTGGAGGTGAGAGACCTGGAATAGAAGCCAGTGTAAACAGTGAAGCTCAAGCTGTAAAACCTCTCTTCTTGTTATTCTGATCCAGAGGAGATAAAAGATTCACTCACACTTGACTTAAAAACAAGAAAGTGGCCCTAACGTTAGGATCGATGGATTTCACCTCGACCAAAGAACTCTCCAAATAAACTCTCTCAACCCTCGACCTTCATCCCTTCAATTTACGGGCTGTTGTCTTTTCTTTCCCTGCAGCACAAGATGGAGCGTGAGTGGATCCTGAGCGTGCTGGAGGAGGGGATGGGGGATAAACAGTGCTACGAAATGTGCGAGCGACAGGGGATCTACAAGAGTCTGTTGGGCTTCAGCAGCAGCCCCCTGTGTGACGAACGCTCCCAGGTACACGCCACGGCAATCACAGCTGCTCAGGACCATTGAATAAAGTTTTAAAGGGGCTATTTGTAAATTTGACATATGTCCATTTGTCAAAAGTGTCACTTCAGAACTCTATGTATATGTCTATATATACATATATATATATATATATATATATATATATATATATATACATATATAGACAAATATATATATATATAAAGATATATAAATATATATATAATGAATTTTTGAATGAACTGCAGCTGGTAAGGACGAGAAGCAGACTGGGCACGGCAGTGGCTCATGACTCAGTCTAGTGGTGAAAAAGTGGTATTACCGTGAAGTAATGCATTTTTCCTGATCTCTGATTTTATGCCGAGACCACGATTTTAAAAACAGTTCAAAGTGTTTTCAAATCATTTCTGAAAACGACTTATTCCCCCCCCAACAACAAACAAATGAAAATAACCCAAAGGAATCCATCATTCAAAACCAACCGTGTGCCTGAACACATGTCTCTGTAAGGCTCAGATCATCAGGGTGATGTGTCAGTCCGCCCGCATGAACAAAGCAGCGTACAACCTCACCAAGACCTGCGGCCTCCTGACCTGGATCATGCAGCTGCTGGACAAAAGGTAATGGCGCCTCTTGATTTCCACTGGGTGCAGCCATCCCTTTGTATTCTCCGTCCTCTGCATCCGTCTGTCGTTTTCCTTCCTCAGGACCCGGGACCCACGCCTGCTCAGCGCCGTCATAGACCTGCTCCACGTGCTGTGGTTCACTAACCTGGGGCAGAAGGAGAGGAAGCTGCAGCAGCAGCAGCAGGAAGTGGATGAAGTCAAAGCTTCCTCCACTGCGGAGGAGAAACCTCCGAGCTCTGTGAAGTGTCTCCCTCTGCCGCTCATCGGTGAATTCCTGTGTGTGGCGCTGACCATCTGCAGACACCTCAGGTAAGGGCTTTAAAGGTGCAGTGTGTACGATTTGGTGACCTCTTGAGGTGAAGTTGCACGTAGTATCCCTTCTGAACACGCAGGAGAACCTGTGGTCGACTTCAGTTGTCATTCAAACTCAAAAGATGTTTAGTACGTCCACTCTGGGCTACTGTAAAAACATGGCGGCCTCCATAGACAGGACCCCCTCATCACGTAAATATACATTAATGGGCTCATAAAAGGAAATGGGAAAAAATAAAACCTTTAGGTGAATATGAATGAATAAGTTACAAAAATTACTGAAAACCTACACACGACACCTTTAACATCTATTAAAACCTACACACTGTACCTTTAATTTGCAAGTGCCTCACCATGCACTGCTGTTGTTGATGTTCCCACATGATAAGTGTTGACTGTCCTCTGGTCAAGGTTCTGAGTGTGTGTGTGTGTGTGTGTGTGTGTGTGTTTGGCCTCGTCCCGTCAGGTCTGGGGGTGTGAAGGCCGCTCAGCTCAGCCTGTACCTGCAGACCCTGTCCTCCATCCTGAAGCATCAAGGCACGGCTCTCGAGGTCAACAGAGAGGCGGAGCGACTCTCCCTCCCCCCGCAGCCTCTCTCCTGCGCCGAGGTCCTGGTGCCGCTCCTCTGCTGGGCCTCCATGTCGGGCCACACCGAGCTGGCCGCCCAGATCCAGCTCCTGTGTGAGAGGCACAAAGTGAAGGAGGTGCTGGGTGAGTGTGATGAATGAACATGTCGCTCCATGTCAGAAACGCATGTCAACAAATGCTGATATTAATTACAACGTGTTGTTATTTATGTTTGTAATAATGAAGCCAAATGAACATACATCAAAAGTTCATCAGACTGATCAACAGCAGCAACTCTGGGCTGGTAATTGATAAGTAATACTATATAACATCATATTTGATATGATGTCATCGTATTAAAGGTGCATTGTGTAAGATTCAATGAAAAATATGTATATTTCATTGACAGAAAAGAAATATAATAAGAATGACAGTTATGATAATGATAATGATGATATAATTGTAATAATGATAGTGATAATAAAAACAATACAGTAATTAATTATATATCATTTTAATATGCACTTCATATGGAATTGAATTTCACTTATTTAAAAGGGAAAACTGCTCCGAGGTCATATCGCCTCTTCTCTGTGGAGGAAACAAACAGAACTGAAGCTTCAAATGTATCACGCTGTTTTACGTCTTGTCAGCATCTGCCAAACTTTGACATGTCCTCTCTCTTTTACACTCCCTAAATCTGATGGGATAAACGTCCCTCTGTTCCCCTCCTCCTCCTCAGGGATGGCGCGAGATAAGGGCCGGAGCAAAGGCTCCTTCTCCCGGCCCCGCAAGCCGAAGGAGAACCTGGCCGAGGACGCCGAACCCGGGACCCAGGCCGAGGCTCCCCTGGCGGCGTGCAGGCTTTACCTCGGCAGTATCCTCCTTCACTGGGAGCCTGTGTTTCCTCCGTCTGAGCCTGGGCAGGTTCAGCCAGGAGACAGGCTGGATCCCGCTCAGCTGGCCCGCGACGCCGCACACCTGCTCACCAAGTGGTCCCTGCGGTGCCTGGTGGAGGCCTCGTACGACCACAGCAGAACAAAGGGCTTCCTGCAGTGGGTTGAAAAGGCCGTGATGAAACACGGGGAGGTCGTGGACGCCGTGCTGCTGGATCCCGGCTGGAAAGCCGACCTGCTCCGACTGCATCACCGCGCCTTTGAAGCTCAGGGCGACGCGGCCAGAGCGGAAACCTTCCGGCGATTTACCGACGTCATGATTCGCTTGCTGGAGGCGCAGGGAAACCTTCCAGAGATGCATCAGGCGGTCGTGTCCACCTGCCGCGCGGAGGCTTCGCAAGATCCGTCGAAGCGTGGTAAGAGGCGGCCAAAGAATTGTGAGCTACTCAAACACAACTCAGTGTTCCTCCGCACATCGACTGGATTTGTGTTCTTTTGACGTTTTGGGGTCATACACGAGCTTAGAGTCAGATTTCCAAGGTTACAACAGAGGAGTGCCAACATTTAGAGGCAGACTGAGCACTGTGGCGTATCATGACTCACTCTAGTGGTGAGCAATGGTATTACAGCATCTGTTTATATCCTTCTATAGCGATACAGCAGTGTTATTAGTATGATGTGAAGACCGTTATTCCAAACCACTGGTGATTCCTGAACATTTCAAGCCCAAGAAAATTACACATGGCCCCTTTAAAGGAGCAGTGTGTAAGATTTGGTGTCATCTAGAGGTGAAGTTGCATGTTGTATCCATCACCTCACCCTCCACCCTCCTGAACATGCAGGAGAACCTGTGGTCGACTTCAGTTGTCATTAAAACTCAAAAGATGTTTAGTGTGTCCACTCTGGGCTACTGTAAAAACATGGCGGCCCCCGTAGAGAGGACCCGCTCCTCGTGTAAATATACATTTATGGCTCATTTAAAGGTAATGGAGAAAAAAAATAAAACATTTGCTCTGGAGCATAAAACATACCTCATACATGCACATACACCTCAGGAAGCTTTGCTAGCAAAGTGACTCCAGTATTTACTGTGATGTCAATCAACAGAAGCTTGTGTTCTCTCTCCTCTGCAGATGCAGGGCTGCATCTGTTGTCGCTGTACGTTCACGAGCTGTGGAGCGGAGCCTCGTCCACAGAGCTCTTCCTGTCTCATGTCCGTCTGGTGTCCGGAGCCAAGTGTAAGAGACGGAGAGAATCCAAAGCGTCCCAGTCGGCCGTCAGAGACATCTGTAAAGACATCGTCAGCTGGGGGAGTTAAAGCAGGAACTGTGTTCCTCTACAGAGACACGAAGAGAAAAGACAGATTGTGTCCTCGAGTTGTTTTTGTTGGAAGTATTTTGTAAAAGCCTTTGATATAAATTGTGTTACAAGCATCATAAATGTGTAAATGCCTTTTAAACACATGTTTATTGTGTCATCTCATTTGAAAACATTAGAGAAATGTCATGCGTTCATCTGATACACTCATAAATCATAGGTATAACTCATATATATTTAATTTCCGCCAGTATAAATGTAAACATTTCACCTAAAGCTTACACGGTCCATCTTTTGAACAATCACAATAACTGTCTTTACAGCTGCATTATAATTTTGTAAAATTACACATTTATGACCATGAATGTTCATTTATACATTTTTGACCACATCAGTGGAAACGCTTCCATTCGATCTCAGGCAGTTGATGCTCTGCCACGTCTCTTGATTTTGGACCTGTGACACCTGCAATACAAGTGTTCCAAGGTCAATGAAAAGCTTTTGTGGTTATGTATAAATAGAAACTATTTTTCTTATTTTGCTTCACACTTACGTTGGTGTATTTATGCTGCTTGACATCAGATTCAAAGAGAGGAAAAGGAGTCCTATAAAAGCAGCTAGAATTGTCCAAAATACGATCACGATGGAGTCTGAAAGAGACATGGAGAAGGACGGTTACGTCCTGCGAGACGAAATGACGAGGAGAAAAATATAAAGTATAAAGACTTACATCGGTTGTATTTTAGTTTGCTCTGATCCACAATCACAGGGTCCAGATAATCATAATAATATTCATATTCATAGGAGACGGAAACGCTTGAATTCTTCTTTTCAGCCATCGTGTGATTTGGGGAAAGAAGTGATGCCGTCTGGTTCCAAAAGTCTGGAGAGAAAATAACAATGAGCAAAAATAGCACACAGTCTGTCTGGGGAATGTTAAATATTAGGATCTGAAACTTATTCCTCCAAGTCTTACCTGCATCTCTGCTCATCTTACTCCAGCTGTTGGTGACCCTGTGTCTCAGCACACAGATGCAGTGAAACAGTGTGAGCTCGGGTGTCCAGTTTGTAATAAATGAGTGGGTCTGACCAGAAGAATGATCCTGATGGGAGGAGTTTAAAGGTCATGTTGTGGCTCTAAGATAATCGTGACAGGCAGCTTCAAAGACAAATGCAGGACAATAATATAAAGATACTGTCTATTCAGTCCACAAATCTTATTGTATTGTATTTTATTGTATTGTATTGCATCATATTCTATTTATTTGATCTCTGCACTACGACTTCCGGTTTCACTGACTGAGGGCAGCATAACGTGATTACGTCAAAGTCGCGCGCACGGGGTGTAACCGCGAAGCTAGCCGAAACTCAGCAGCAGAGCTCGAGCTAGCAATGTGACCTGTAACGACGACGAAGTCCATTTCGAACATTTTGAAGTCGTTTCTTGTTACGTCTTTGGCTTTGTGGCAACGCTTGGTTATGATCAAGTAGATGAACTATTAATACACGTTCTTCGGTCCAGTTTTCTACAAACTAAACCGTCATGGAAGCGGTGAACGCGTTCAACATGGAGGTAAACTTTGTTCGTGCCTTAGCTTGCTAGCTAGCCCCGACAGTCAAAGTCAATACCGTTTTATATTTGTTGGTTTAGCGAATTTACACAATTAATATCAACTTATACGTTCTTCGCAAACTATTCTATTCACCAATTAGTGTAGACGTGGGTTTACCTGGCCTAAAATTCTGTTTAAATGTATAAAGCTTGATTGGATTCGTTAGCCATTAGCTAAGGTGGGCTGAACATTAATCCTGTTAGGCCTGTGCTTGTCGATGTGTAGCTAACTTTCACATTACACCACCGAAGCCACAGCATCGCGCAATTTAGCCTCAGTGTTTGCATTCGAAACGTTAGGAAAAGTTATCTGGTGTCGGTAAATAGCTAAATATTTGTCGTGCTCTGGGTTATGCTAACGTTTATTTCGGATTCCTTTCTGCTAGCTAAGCTACATGCTAATGTGTCTGTTCAAGGGGCTCATGGTAATCTGTCGTTCATGGTAACGCGCGTTACAGTAAATAGAGGAAGTTAAACGTCCGTCTGTACCTGGTTACCCAGACCAAATTTCAAGGTTCGGTGTGTAAGGGTTTAATTTATTGTACAACCAATGAATTGTGTGGATGTTTTTATTTGTGTTTGATTCTCCAAATGCATGGCATTGTATTTTCATAACCCGTGGTTGTTCTGTTTACATCAGGAACTAGTAGTCATCTCTCTGGTGACCACAGGAGTGTTCAGCTGCAGAATACAAATTCACCATTAGATGTCACTAAATCATACACTGTGTTGCTTCTAAGTATGAATGTGAATTTGTGCTAAAAACATTGATTTCTGCTATTTATTTAATTCTTGTGAAACGTCAGTGTTTGATGTCTGTAGCTGGGTGTGAAAGTCAAATGTGCTTGAATGTTATTATATTTTAACAGGTGGTTTATGTTTTAAAATTGGGCCAACTCAATGGAGATCTGTTATATTGTCAACATAAGCAATACATAGATCCATTACATTGATTATTTTTGCATTGCTTTTTATGAAAATGTGAATGCTGTTGATATTGTTGTATTGTTCAGCCGTATTTAGAGCCACAAAGTACCAAATGTCCAGTTTCTGTTGCTCAGTATTCGTCAAAGATGCTGGAATTAATGCATTATTGTGATTATTATGGGTTGACTTATCATGGTTGTTATTGAGATTATTTTTCTACTGAGTTTCAGTATTTATTTAGGGTTAAATACAGTATTTGGAACCATTGTGCATTTGCAGTAATTGACGAAATGACAAAATATCGATCTTACTAGATAGGCAGGCTGTTAATCAGATTATCTAAGGTACAAATGTGCAGTAGTCTGTGGATTTGAAAGCTGTGAATCAATAGAGACGATACCTTCCAGGAAAACGTGCTTATCCATTTGGTTTTACTATTGAAATGCTATCATGTTATGCACTACTACGTTGTTACTGGCTGTGTGCCCTAATAATAACATGTGATTTTGTATTTTCCAATCGTCAGTTGTTCTCCATGATTGATTTGAAGCCTCCGATATCCCGTGCTAAAATGATGTCTGTAACAAAATCAGCCATCAAAGCCATCAAGGTAAACATTATCAAGTTGTTGTGTGGGTTGTGACCGTTGCGCCATTGTACTGGGAGATGAGCTTGATTATCAATTAGTCCACTAAGCCCAGCTCTGCGTTTGGTTATCGGTTACTCTGGTTATTGCTGTGGCTATATCTGATCAAAAATGTAATTGACAAATGAGAGACATCATGGTTTAAAGTTGACACCCTCTATAATCATATTGAGCATGACTGAAGTGTTGTGTAGTATTTTGGAGCTGACTAGATTTCATGTGTTTCCTCAGCTTTACAAACATGTTGTCCAGATTGTGGAAAAGTTCATCAAGAAGGTATGTACAGAGTGTTTCCTACTGTTTATTATGTCAAACATGAAACTCAATACAGTAATTAACATTGTGTTGTTTGTTTCCTTCAGTGCAAGCCAGAATTAAAGGTCCCTGGTCTGTATGTGGTTGACTCCATTGTGCGACAGTCACGTCATCAGTTCGGTGTAGAGAAGGATGTCTTTGGACCAAGATTCTTGAAAAACTTCACAGATACCTTCCAGAATCTTTACCGCTGCCCAGAGGATGATAAGGTACTGTTGACTGTGAAGATTGTGGCTTTAGTCATTCTTATATCTGTGATGAGAAATGTCTCAGTAGATGGCTTTTGTTTTTTCTACAAATCAGAGCAAAATTATCCGTGTCCTGAACCTGTGGCAGAAGAATGGGGTCTTCGACATGGACATCATTCAGCCTCTGATGGACATGGCTAATGAAGCAGACGTGCCACTTCCTGTCGTGGAAGGTAGAGAAATTGTTTATGAAAAAATGCAGCTATGTCTCTGACCTTAGACTAAAGGGTGGCTGTCATTTGTTGTAAATAAAACACCCAGGTGATGGTGGGTTTACCTGATCTGCATTGTCTTGTGTTTTAGCAGTCCCTGCTGACCCCCAACCAGAGATCCAGGCTCCTGTCACCTGTGCCTCTTCTGTCCCTGCTGTGCCTCAGCTCCCCAGTGCTGATGCCTTGGCAGCAGTTGCACAGCTGTTTCAGTCCCCACACGGTCAAGAGGTCAGGAATGCATTTTATTGTTTTCATCACTTGGATTTAATATGCATATCTTTAATTGTGTTAAAGCATTATTTAAACTGTACACTGTAGCTGCAGAGGATGCTTCAGAACTTCCAGCAGGCCGGGGCCAACATGGCAAACCATATACCAAACCCACCTCAGATGCCTGTGGCCCAGCTCAACACGTACAATGCACACACGCAGCAAAGGGAAAGCACGTTAGCTGAGGTAATGGTGTTGCTCACTGTCGGTTTATGACCTGTTTTAAAGATTTGCTATTCACATTTCTCACTTTATTTCTCCTCAGAAACTCCTCGATCGTTTTGAATACGATGATGAACCTGAGGATATGACCCCTAAAGAACATAGTGCCCAATCACAGTGAGTTTACCGACATTGATTTGTGCTGTTTGTCCCATTGGTCATAGTGTTGATGTAAGGCACTGCACCTGGAAATGCTTTCATTTCTATTTTTTCATGTGTTTTTTTTTCTGTTTTTGTGTCTTTAATCATAACAGATACACAAATGAAAGGGTGATGATGAACCAGTTTCCCAGCCAGATGGTCAACTCAGAAAATATTTATCAGCATATGGTTGGACAGCCCACCGGTATAGAGGTATCATGTTTTTACTACATTTATTTTTGAATCATTCTTATCACAGCGTTCTGTGAGACTGAGGTGTCCGTCTTTTATTTATTCATTTTTTGTACATTTCTCGTTTCTTTGTCATCCAGCACCACGGTGGAGGAATGAGTCATGGTGAACCGCATCTTGTGACACAAGATGGATACCACCACGTTGAAGAGGGTTATTCGCGATCACAGGTAAATCTCCAAACACACATGTGATGTGATCTATTTAGATCCCGCCCATTGATATGGGAAAATAAATTTGTCGTGTCGTCATCCCTTACAGCGAAATTCAAGAGAAGGTTCGAACATGAGGCGGGAGGGCAGACACAGGGGCTACAGCAGAAGATCGAGATCAGGTTCCAGGTAAAGCGCCCATTTCCTATCTGAGTACATTTTTTAAAGGACATCATTGCAACATGATGGAACCATGTTCAATTCTGTGCTTCAGATCCCCAAGAAGAAGAAGATCGAGATCCTCCTCTCGCTCGAGACGATCAAGGCATAGACGTTCTACTTCTCAATCTAGGGAGAGACGCTGGAGATCTCGCTCTCATTCTCAAGACAAAGCAGACAGAGAGAAGGACAAGGAGCGCAGACAGAAAGGACTTCCCAGCATCAAGAGCCAGACTCTCGGTGGTATGTTTCTAAATCTGATGTATTTCAGTATGAATACAGTGACGAGATTTGATCATTCCTTTTTCTTGTTTCTTGACTTGTATCACTAAATACACTCTTGTTCGCTTTTGCTTTTAGTTTGCACCACCACACTGTGGGTCGGACAGCTGGACAAGAAAACCCAGCAGGCTGACGTCATGTCTCTTCTGGAGGAGTTTGGCCAGATCGAGTCCATCAATGTATGTTTATTCATTTGCATTCCGGTTATATGTTCATTTATATACAAAGCTAATGTCCCTCACTGTATTTGCTGCAGATGATTCCTCCGAGGGGTTGTGCCTACATTGTTATGGTCCACAGACAAGACGCCTACACGGCTTTGAACAAGCTCAGTAAGGGCTCCTACAAAGTCAATCAGAAACCAGTGAAGGTAAATATGACCCCTAGGTTCACAGTGTTGGGGAGGGGGGGTGGAGGATGCGCGCGGAGGACACAGACTCACGCATGCGCGCTGAGGGAGGCAGACAGACCGACATAAACACTTAGAGGAGTAGTCATGTGTTCCTTTTAATGTCTCTAGTCTTTATCAGAACTGAACTATTACTTTCCAATGGGCGCTCTCAGTCCACTGGTGGGAGAGTGTTCACGTGAACGAGCGTAGGAGAAATAGAACCGCGACCATGTAGAGACAGAAAGGTACGATTAGATGACGTCTGTTGTGATCTGCCGTGATATAGAATTCCTTTTTAATTGAATTAATTCGGTCTCCCGGGGGGCAGGGTGTGCCGTTTGGGGGGGGAAGCAATACAATGGTTGGGGAAACACTGACTTGTTTTCATTCAGAGTAACTTGATTGATTATTTATTGAAAGTCCCTATTATCATTTTTGCCTAGATTGCTTGGGCTTTGAACAAAGGTATCAAAGCTGCACACAAAAAGTTCTGGGATGTGGAGAGGGGCGTGACCTACATTCCCTGGAGTAAAGTCAAAGTAGAGGAGCTGGAAAGCTATCGAGAAGGCGGCATGCTGGATACAGAGACGCTAAAGCCAGGTAAATACTCCACTACTCTTTTAGTGCGATCAAAACTCACCGGCTGCCAACAACTTTTCCTTATCTTGCTCTTGTTTGTTATTCGCAGAGTGGAGTAATGCCATGGACCTACCCACCAATAAGCCGGCAGCTGTGAATGGAACGTTGGAGAGTGTACCAGCAGAGGGAGTGGTCACTGCTCACATTCAGGTACTGCTAATACTGTCTTTAAACACCTTCTTTTTATTATCACATGTGTCATTTCTTATTGGTATTGGAGGTTCACTTCACAACTCTTCTTGTGGAGTTCAAAAGGAAAATAAATTATTGCAAATTAGTAGTGGAGCTTACTTGAAGATCACCGCATGTTTAAATATGCAGAAATTGCCTGTGTGAATGATAAAAGATTAAAAATCGATTAGAAATGTTGTTATTGTATTGCAATAACTCACTCACTGGCTCTCACACACACACACACATACACACCAGAGCTAAGCCAGTGCAGTGGGCTGTGATGGAACTCCATCTACTTCCAGCTAGCAGAGCCGAAGCTAGGGCTGCGCTACGTCTACTGAGTTGATGCTACCAAATAGTGGAGCTCTGGCTAGTTGCGCAGGTGCAACAAGTGCTGGCTAGCGCCTAGCCAGCTGGAGTTGGGTCATAGAATGAGGGTAACCATGGCAACCGGCCTCGAGCACGAGCTAGTGTGGACCTAAGAAAGCAAGTGCTACAGAGCTGCCTATTTATTGCCTGAGAGGCTTCAGTCTGCTTTCACCATGTTGTGTACATCTAGTGGGTACAGTAAATATATAGCCCTCTTTTATAAGGCTTGTATTAAAAAAAAATATTTTGGCCATATTGTCCATTTGACCACATTTCAGATAAGCTCCTCTGCTGATTTGCACTGAAATTCAGCGATGCTCATTCTTTCCTCCTTTTTTCCTCTACAAACTATTTTCATCCTCACTCTTGAATTCTTGTTTTGTGCGGTTTAACGTATTCAAATAAAAACATGAATTACGATGGTATGTGTAGAGAGAAGCATTCCTGTTTCTCTTTCTCTGTTTTCAGTCCCTGAGCTCAATAATCCATAATGTTTGTGTCTATTCAATTTCTTCACATCTAAATACCAAAAACCTTAACCAACACCTACGTAACGAAAAAATATATAATAAAAATATTTTATTGAGTTGAATAGATGGATTACGCTGGAGATCTGTTAGAGGGGTGTGAATTGCAGAGTCGATGCAATTTTGAAGAAATATCCTTTTTTGGCATTTGTTCAGAATCCTTTTTTTTTTTTGAAGACCATGTGCTGAATAAATGGTCAAGTTTGAATAAAACATGATGGAGCTGGACTACATGCAAACAACTGCACATAGCGGGCACGTCAATCCTCCCTTGGACGACGAGTTGCTTACATGTCATGAGGTCGAGAGTATCCGACTGTAGGCTGCTGGTGGGGCGTTATGGTCCAATCGGAGGAAGCACGACAAGGTAAGACGACTGCTCCCTGAAGTGTCTTGTACTCAACTTGGTGCTGCATCAGCCATAGTGAAAATGGGAGATCCAATATCGGAATCCCCTGATAAATTCATGTCAAAGGATTAATTCTAAAGTCACATCTGCCACTTAAAAGCTCGCTTTAAGAGGAAAGAATTCACTAGTGGGCCATTTCAGCAATTTCATGGCTATGTATTAAAAAAACTTAATATTTCGGGCATTTTTTAGGCTTTTAACTAAAAGACTGAACTATTCTCATTTAGCTGATTGAATTAGAAGTGTTGGTATGCTAACTGACCACTGTGTTTTATGGTTTCAATTGCTGTGGCAAGTTTAGATGAATCATAATCACATGAATAGTAACACAAACATGTCATCAGGTGTCACAACACTACTTGTCTAAATTTGGGAAGCATTCAAGGCAGCACACTGACACTTATTGTTAGGGTTATATTCCTGGCATGCCTCAAACCCCCACCGCAATTGTCTTCTGTTTGTGTACACAATCCCTTACTCAGACGTGGCTCTGCATCTGCAAATCACTGCAGCTTGTACTTTCTCTGTCGCCTCGATCTATATGGCATTTTTCCTTACATGTGGTACAAATGTCAAATGACATGATTTGGATATTTGTGTTGTGCTGAAAGGACGGATTTCACTTCGAGCCTTCAAATGTAGCAGAAAGGACAGAAGTGGTCGAGGAAGAGGGATGTGGTTTGACAGCATGTCACGGACATGCAGAGGAGTTTGTAGTGTTGATTATCTGGTCAACACTCGTACAGTACAATGTTTTTAACCTCTTATATTTAAATGAACTTACAACAATTCTGTGGCTCAGCTGAAGACGTTTCTTTGCCTGAGTTTGCAGGACTGAACTTCACCACATGCGCAATTGCCTGATTGCCAATCCTGTGATTTGTATATCATTTCCTCCATTGCCAAACATTACTCAAACATCTTGGCACCTATCCTCTCGTACTGTTAAGAGAGTTGGGACTCTGGTGTTAAAGCTCATTTGTATTGGCATTTCATTTTGATGGTCAGAAAACTGGAATGTATTCCTGTCACGTAGTTGACCCATGATATCTCTTTCTCCAAGGCTGTCGGGTCCATGGATAAATAATCAGACTGTGTGCAGAATGCACATTTCATTCTCTGAGTGATGCCTTCTTTTACAAAGCTTACTCAATACCTACGTCTAATAGGCAAATGGGGAGAAAGGGGTTGGGGGGTTATGATGTGAAAAATGACATGCGTTTGTGTGAAGAGGAAGTGGGCTGCGAAAACAAAGTTCAAATGACGCATTGGAAAAAGTAGCAAAGGGTTTCTCTTTAAAAGTTCTCTGACGAAAACATCTCACAATAATGTTGATTAATATTTAATACATGTCCAATATTGTCAGATAGCTCTTCGATAGGGTTTCGATTAATTGTGTCCCGCCTACCCAGAACCTGAAAAAATGGTCAATTCTGACACTGCATCAGAGTGACGTCTGAGGATTCAACACCGTGAGCTGAAATGTTCCACCAGACAAAAGAATTGTATGCACTCTGGCAGGTTGAAGGTGGACGCTGTCATCGGGACGTAATGTTGAAATGGAGCGGTCTCCCGGCGTCAAACGGGGTTGGGTGGAGATGCACATCCACGCGGATGCTAAGTCTCAAGGTTCCCCTTCAAAAACCATTCACCTGAACATTCCAACAGCTACACAGATCTGCACCCAGCTGCCTTAACTCCACTCTCAGGTAAACCAGTGTTTCCCTTACCGTTGAATTAGGGGGGCGCTGCGCCCCCGCCAACGGCACCCCCCCACTCCCTCCCTCAACCGGTCGATCACCGGCAATCTGTCAACCTGTGCCCGCCACGCGTCAACACGGGAGAGAGAGCGAGAGAGGGAGAGATATACACACAGACAGAGTGAGAGAGGAGTAGACACTTCTACTCCTCCACGTCAGCCCCACCCGGTCAACACGCCCCCCCCCCCCCCCCCCCCACGGACAGC
>JAFBJT010005331.1:155166-172215 GCA_016785325.1 Chascanopsetta lugubris
TGTTAGCATGTAAACATCCCTGTTAGCGTGTAAACATCCCTGTTAGCATGTAAACATCCCTGTTAGCATGTAAACATCCCTGTTAGCGTGTAAACATCCCTGTTAGCGTGTGAAACTTGTTGATATGGAAGTGGCAGAGCTCCAGACTCGGGTCAGTGACGGGTGGGACACTCACCAGGTAGAAGTCCCCCGGCTCAGCAGGGTCGCCTTCCAGAGTCTGGTTCCTCAGGATCTCCAGCAGCAGTGAGACCACATCACGGCGGCCGAGGACGGGGGGGCGGAGCGTTGAGACGGGGGGCGGAGACGGGGAGGAGAGGGAGAGAATGGGGGAGAGAGGGGAAGTAGAGGGCGGGGTGAGCCACGCCCGTCTGAGCGTCCGGCCGTTCAGTCAATCACAGGAGGAGGAGGAGGGGGTGGGGCTGAGACTCCTCCTCCTCCTTACAGCGTAGGGCCTGGTAGCCCCGCCCACTTTCACAAGGGCATGGTCGTCGAGCTGTTGTCCCCCGTAACACACCTGCAGAGGAGAGACAGGTGAGTCATTCAGTTCGTACCACTGACCAACCACTGCTCAGAGGCAGGTTACCGTGACGACCATGACGACAGGAAAACAAAAACACTGTACTTCCTGTTTGTTTAGTAGGATTAGTTGAACCTCTCCTGCTGCGCCACCTGCTGTCTGAACATCACAACAGACTGAGCTGAGAACCTACACCACAATCTACTTCACTCATCCAGGAGAGGTCCAGCGCCATCTAGTGGTGACGTGTCCTTCTCCTCCAAACAGGTCAGAACCTGTGTCAGGCTTCACTTCTCATTCAGACTCTACAGCTCTTTTGTTTGTCCATCCAGGGCTCCTGTACAAACATGGAGGAGACACACGGCGCCCTCTGCTGGAGAGGAGCTGCTGCTGATCATGACAACAACAGTTCATACGTTCATGTGTTCACACACTCATCAGAGTCATTACACTTTCCAAATGTGTAGAATTTGGCTCCAACCAGATCAGGAGGTCAGAGGTCAGAGACAGGAGGGGCGGGGCCTGACCCCTACTATGTTTATATTGTTTTCATTCAGTTTAACTGTGATAACAGATGTTCTGGAGGTTGGAGTGATAGTGATGATGATGATGATGAAGGTGGTGATGGACGTGGTGATGATGATGATGATGATGAAGGTGATGATGAAGTTGATGATGATGATGATAATGATGATGTGATGGTGATGGTGATGATGATGATGGTGATGATGATGATGGTGATGATGAAGGTGTGGATGGGGTGGAGGGGACAGTGATGGTGGATGTTGTGATGATGATGATGGTGATGAAGGTGATGATGATGGTGATGAGGGTGATGATGAAGGTGTGGATGGGGTGGAGGGGACAGTGATGGTGGATGTTGTGATGATGATGATGGTGATGATGATGGTGATGAAGGTGATGATGATGGTGATGAAGGTGATGATGATGATGATGAAGGTGTGGATGGGGTGGAGGGAACAGTGATGGTGGATGTTGTGATGATGATGATGGTGATGAAGGTGATGATGATGATGGTGATGATGATGATGATGGTGATGATGATGATGATGGTGATGATGAAGGTGTGGATGGGGTGGAGGTGACAGTGATGGTGGATGTTGTGATGATGATGATGATGGTGATGATGATGATGATGATGGTGATGAAGGTGATGATGATGATGATGAAGGTGTGGATGGGGTGGAGGGGACAGTGATGGTGGATGTTGTGATGATGATGATGGTGATGAAGGTGATGATGATGGTGATGATGATGATGATGAAGGTGTGGATGGGGTGGAGGGGACAGTGATGGTGGATGTTGTGATGATGATGATGGTGATGAAGGTGATGATGATGGTGATGATGATGATGATGAAGGTGTGGATGGGGTGGAGGGGACAGTGATGGTGGATGTTGTGATGATGATGATGGTGATGAAGGTGATGATGATGGTGATGATGATGATGATGAAGGTGTGGATGGGGTGGAGGGGACAGTGATGGTGGATGTTGTGATGATGATGATGGTGATGAAGGTGATGATGATGGTGATGATGATGATGATGAAGGTGTGGATGGGGTGGAGGGGACAGTGATGGTGGATGTTGTGATGATGATGATGGTGATGAAGGTGATGATGATGGTGATGATGATGATGATGAAGGTGTGGATGGGGTGGAGGGGACAGTGATGGTGGATGTTGTGATGATGATGATGGTGATGAAGGTGATGATGATGGTGATGATGATGATGATGAAGGTGTGGATGGGGTGGAGGGGACAGTGATGGTGGATGTTGTGATGATGATGATGGTGATGAAGGTGATGATGATGGTGATGATGATGATGATGAAGGTGTGGATGGGGTGGAGGGGACAGTGATGGTGGATGTTGTGATGATGATGATGGTGATGAAGGTGATGATGATGGTGATGATGATGATGATGAAGGTGTGGATGGGGTGGAGGGGACAGTGATGGTGGATGTTGTGATGATGATGATGGTGATGAAGGTGATGATGATGGTGATGATGATGATGATGAAGGTGTGGATGGGGTGGAGGGGACAGTGATGGTGGATGTTGTGATGATGATGATGGTGATGAAGGTGATGATGATGGTGATGATGATGATGATGAAGGTGTGGATGGGGTGGAGGGGACAGTGATGGTGGATGTTGTGATGATGATGATGGTGATGAAGGTGATGATGATGGTGATGATGATGATGATGAAGGTGTGGATGGGGTGGAGGGGACAGTGATGGTGGATGTTGTGATGATGATGATGGTGATGAAGGTGATGATGATGGTGATGATGATGATGATGAAGGTGTGGATGGGGTGGAGGGGACAGTGATGGTGGATGTTGTGATGATGATGATGGTGATGAAGGTGATGATGATGGTGATGATGATGATGATGAAGGTGTGGATGGGGTGGAGGGGACAGTGATGGTGGATGTTGTGATGATGATGATGGTGATGAAGGTGATGATGATGGTGATGATGATGATGATGAAGGTGTGGATGGGGTGGAGGGGACAGTGATGGTGGATGTTGTGATGATGATGATGGTGATGAAGGTGATGATGATGGTGATGATGATGATGATGAAGGTGTGGATGGGGTGGAGGGGACAGTGATGGTGGATGTTGTGATGATGATGATGGTGATGAAGGTGATGATGATGGTGATGATGATGATGATGAAGGTGTGGATGGGGTGGAGGGGACAGTGATGGTGGATGTTGTGATGATGATGATGGTGATGAAGGTGATGATGATGGTGATGATGATGATGATGAAGGTGTGGATGGGGTGGAGGGGACAGTGATGGTGGATGTTGTGATGATGATGATGGTGATGAAGGTGATGATGATGGTGATGATGATGATGATGAAGGTGTGGATGGGGTGGAGGGGACAGTGATGGTGGATGTTGTGATGATGATGATGGTGATGAAGGTGATGATGATGGTGATGATGATGATGATGAAGGTGTGGATGGGGTGGAGGGGACAGTGATGGTGGATGTTGTGATGATGATGATGGTGATGAAGGTGATGATGATGGTGATGATGATGATGATGAAGGTGTGGATGGGGTGGAGGGGACAGTGATGGTGGATGTTGTGATGATGATGATGGTGATGAAGGTGATGATGATGGTGATGATGATGATGATGAAGGTGTGGATGGGGTGGAGGGGACAGTGATGGTGGATGTTGTGATGATGATGATGGTGATGAAGGTGATGATGATGGTGATGATGATGATGATGAAGGTGTGGATGGGGTGGAGGGGACAGTGATGGTGGATGTTGTGATGATGATGATGGTGATGAAGGTGATGATGATGGTGATGATGATGATGATGAAGGTGTGGATGGGGTGGAGGGGACAGTGATGGTGGATGTTGTGATGATGATGATGGTGATGAAGGTGATGATGATGGTGATGATGATGATGATGAAGGTGTGGATGGGGTGGAGGGGACAGTGATGGTGGATGTTGTGATGATGATGATGGTGATGAAGGTGATGATGATGGTGATGATGATGATGATGAAGGTGTGGATGGGGTGGAGGGGACAGTGATGGTGGATGTTGTGATGATGATGATGGTGATGAAGGTGATGATGATGGTGATGATGATGATGATGAAGGTGTGGATGGGGTGGAGGGGACAGTGATGGTGGATGTTGTGATGATGATGATGGTGATGAAGGTGATGATGATGGTGATGATGATGATGATGAAGGTGTGGATGGGGTGGAGGGGACAGTGATGGTGGATGTTGTGATGATGATGATGGTGATGAAGGTGATGATGATGGTGATGATGATGATGATGAAGGTGTGGATGGGGTGGAGGGGACAGTGATGGTGGATGTTGTGATGATGATGATGGTGATGAAGGTGATGATGATGGTGATGATGATGATGATGAAGGTGTGGATGGGGTGGAGGGGACAGTGATGGTGGATGTTGTGATGATGATGATGGTGATGAAGGTGATGATGATGGTGATGATGATGATGATGAAGGTGTGGATGGGGTGGAGGGGACAGTGATGGTGGATGTTGTGATGATGATGATGGTGATGAAGGTGATGATGATGGTGATGATGATGATGATGAAGGTGTGGATGGGGTGGAGGGGACAGTGATGGTGGATGTTGTGATGATGATGATGGTGATGAAGGTGATGATGATGGTGATGATGATGATGATGAAGGTGTGGATGGGGTGGAGGGGACAGTGATGGTGGATGTTGTGATGATGATGATGGTGATGAAGGTGATGATGATGGTGATGATGATGATGATGAAGGTGTGGATGGGGTGGAGGGGACAGTGATGGTGGATGTTGTGATGATGATGATGGTGATGAAGGTGATGATGATGGTGATGATGATGATGATGAAGGTGTGGATGGGGTGGAGGGGACAGTGATGGTGGATGTTGTGATGATGATGATGGTGATGAAGGTGATGATGATGGTGATGATGATGATGATGAAGGTGTGGATGGGGTGGAGGGGACAGTGATGGTGGATGTTGTGATGATGATGATGGTGATGAAGGTGATGATGATGGTGATGATGATGATGATGAAGGTGTGGATGGGGTGGAGGGGACAGTGATGGTGGATGTTGTGATGATGATGATGGTGATGAAGGTGATGATGATGGTGATGATGATGATGATGAAGGTGTGGATGGGGTGGAGGGGACAGTGATGGTGGATGTTGTGATGATGATGATGGTGATGAAGGTGATGATGATGGTGATGATGATGATGATGAAGGTGTGGATGGGGTGGAGGGGACAGTGATGGTGGATGTTGTGATGATGATGATGGTGATGAAGGTGATGATGATGGTGATGATGATGATGATGAAGGTGTGGATGGGGTGGAGGGGACAGTGATGGTGGATGTTGTGATGATGATGATGGTGATGAAGGTGATGATGATGGTGATGATGATGATGATGAAGGTGTGGATGGGGTGGAGGGGACAGTGATGGTGGATGTTGTGATGATGATGATGGTGATGAAGGTGATGATGATGGTGATGATGATGATGATGAAGGTGTGGATGGGGTGGAGGGGACAGTGATGGTGGATGTTGTGATGATGATGATGGTGATGAAGGTGATGATGATGGTGATGATGATGATGATGAAGGTGTGGATGGGGTGGAGGGGACAGTGATGGTGGATGTTGTGATGATGATGATGGTGATGATCTCCGCGTCTCCTCGCGCTCCTAACGCACATCTCTGCTCCTGCTCGGGCTTTTTGCAGCATTCCTGCGGCGCCGTGTTTAACAAACTATGTTTACCTCGCCCACAGGACCCTGCGCCGCAATCCAGCCATTGATTTTCCTCTAACACCTTCAGCTCTCTGCGTGTGTGACTAAGTCGGTTTTACCGGCCGTGAGATCGCTGTGAGGAACGCGCGTGAACGTTGGAGCCTATTCTTCTTCCTCCTCCTCCTCCTCCTCCTCCTCCTCCTCCTCGTCTTCGCCGCCACGGCTGCAGCGTGGATCAAAGCGCAGCCTCCGACACGGGATCAGGTTATTGTTGGACGTCAGTTCACGTGGAGGCCGGAGAAGGTGTTGGGTTCAGTTGAAGCCACACAGTCGCACAGCGCCACTTCCCAAACACGAGGTTTACTCTTTCATACAGGTGAACTACCTGCTCTCCCAGAAACTCAGATCAAATGATCGCATTTGTGTGTGTGTGTGTGTGTGTGTGTCCCATGACCCATATACTATGCAAGTACTATCACACAATGAAAACAAATAAGTGTTGTGTGTGTGTGTATGTGTGTGTGTATGTGTGTACACCCTAACCTACTGCCCATATACCAATAGTTGTGTGTGTGTGTCCCATACCCCAGACAAAAATAGATATTTAGATATTGTGTGTGTGTGTGTGTGTATGTCTGTGTTCAGTCACACACTGACTGTTTATCACTAAACACCCTCTAAAGAAACCTATGTAAAGTCAGTGTAAGGCGACAGGGAGAGGCTTGTTGGAGCTGTGTGATTCTAAAGAAAAGCCACGATGAGGAAAATCATCTCAAAGAACACAAACCTGTGAACCTCCTGCTGAGTCATGGGAATATCTGTATCATCCCTGTGCCTGTTGTCACACTTCTCAGAACAAGCTTTTGAACACTGAGCTTCAGGTGCTTCCTGTCACCAAGGCCTAGCTAAGATGGTGTGCCTCCATATTTCACAGCATGTGTGTGTGTGTGTGTGTGTGAGAGAGAGAGAGAGAGAGAGAGAGAGAGAGCGAGAGACCCGCAGCCTGGATCTCCTGCATGTGAATCAGGTCTGCGGCTCTGAATCTGCAGCCTGGCAGGAAGTTGGTCCCCGGGGGGTTGGGGGGCGGGGGGGGGGGGGGGGACCGGGGGGGGGGGGGGGGGGGGGGGGGGGGGGGGGGGGGGTACCTCGTCCACAATGTATAGTTTTCTCCCGGCTGCTCTCGCTCTCTCCTAATCACTGCAATTGTCACGGCCACACTTGTTGGTGTGTTTGTTTGTGTGTTTGTTTGTTTGGTGGAAGGATGCATTAGTGTGTTTTCTCGCTGACCACTGCAGACGTGTCAGGCAGGCGTCTGGGGGAGGGACACTGCGGCTGCTGACCGCAGCTATGGGATGTAGATAGAGGGGCCGCCACCATCATTAGTTCAAAGATCATCATTGTGTTGATCGCGTGCGTGTGCGTGTGTCTGTGTCTGTGTGTGTGTGTGTGTGTTTCTGGCAGCGTAGCAGCATCTGTCGGTGTGTCCACACCCTCTGCACCAATCCCCTCTGTAAACGCGCGTACACTCCCTTTAAATGTCCACATTTCACGTCTCCTCCTCCTCTGTAGATGTGGCGTCCTCGCCTCGCTCTGCCTCCACCACGCTAACTCTTTGAGGTGAGGTGAGCGTTGTAGACACGCGTCCTCTGCGCTCGCTGTCACCTCCTACCTGGACTCACATCTCCATACACACTCTAATCATCCTGTTGGATGAGAAACAGGGAGCTGCTGCTGCTGCTGCTGCTGCTGCTGCTGCTGCTGCTGCTGCTGCTGCTGCTGCTGCTGCTGCTGCTGCTGCTGCTGCTGCCAAGCAGGTATATATAGCATAGGTATGTGTGTGTGTGTGTGTGTGTGCCGGGCTTCTCTCCCACTCATGGTTACTGCAGGAGATACCTGGCTAATTATAGCGCCATGCAGCTGTAATACAGACAGACCTGGTGTATCAGGGTGAGTGGGCGCAGCCTGTGTGGCAGGAGAAGGAGGATGTGTGGAGGAGAGAGGATTAACACACGAGAGTAGAACGTGTTCTTTTTGAAATATCATTTTGATGTGAACACAGAGAATTATTTTTCTTTTCACATTCACAATTTAAATACACTGAAACTCATCTTCATTTATTTTATTTTTTTATACTTGATGCTCTATTACAATATGCAGTCAGTGCATCTTTGCACTATAGGTTCTTTTATTATTAAGGTTGGTGCTGGTGTTTAAAGGCCTTTAAAGTCAATGATGTAACAATACAATCACAGTCTCGCGTAGGATATAGTGGCATCTGGTGGTGATGTTGCATGTTGCCGCTGATTATCCTTCATCTCACCAGAACACGAGAAACCACAGTTGCCTTCAGTTACTGTTAAAACGTAGACGATGCTTCATTTGTCCATTCTGAGCTTCTGTAAAAACATGTGGTGCATAATGATGACCTCAGTTTGTACATTCAGGTAACAACACACACACATCATCAGTGTAATTGTTTTACATTCAGTGACATTGCACACTATGAATAGTTAATACTGAACATACAAAATCATTTTTCATTTTTTTATTTGTCCAATGATTAATTTTTGAGATTGCTGTGCATTACATGAGTCAATGCATTCATACACTATCACAGATATTACATGTGAATGAGATGAGCCTCTATATTCCTGGTTACACAGTGTGGATGTATACAGGTATGTTGTAAGTAAAGGGTGGTGCCAGTATATGTCCCTGCCTCCACAATGGAAAACCTCTCTGTTTAAAGCAGCTTGACCTTGATCAGAAAACTGTAGGTGAGCTTGACGCCACGGTTCACCACACACACACACACACACACACACACACACACACACATCACATGCGATTGTGTATGTGTGTACATCCTCTCCGACCCAGCGTGTCCTCTCTCCATCATCTCCTGTTTTCTTTTCTTTTCCTCCTCCTCCTCCTCCTCCTCCTCCTCCTCCTCCCCCTCCCATCACAGTAATGGTTCTCAGTGCTGCCTCTCTGGGTTTATGCAGCATCATTCACAAACATCATCCAGTCCTCCAGCTCCTTGTACCCCCCCCCCCTCGCCCCCACCACCCCTCGCTTCACTCGCCCATCCTCTTGTTCTTTTGAAGTCCCTGGCTCACGTATATCTGCTGCTGAAGAGCCTCTGTATGTCAGCTCCACCACCACTGTGACAAAAGCAGGCCTGAGTTAATTACCTATCATTTAGAGCAGATGGCTGTGGATGATATGTAAATGTGTGTGTGTCTGTGTGTGTGTGTGTGTGTGTGTGTGTGTGTGTGTGTGTGTGTGTTTTTGCTTAAATATGTGTGTTTAGGTGCTGGTGATTATATAGCTGAATGTATCTGTCTTTACACCGTTCTATCTTGTCTTGTCATTACACGTATAAATACATGTGCATATAATCTCAGCGTCACATAAAGGGAGGGAGGGATAAAGACTGGTGGCAATTTAAATTCTGATATGGATTGTTTTATTCCACCCAGATAAAGTGTTAATGACTCAGACTATAATTATGGGTTGCAATTTTTCTGCAATTACCCGCAGCAGCCTCCTTACGGCTGGCTCCATATTCATCCCAATGTATGTTTAACAATCTGTTTCTTCATCTCCTAATTACAATGCCGGGTTGTACATTTGCTTTTTAATTATCCGCAGCCCATATTTCTGCAGCCCGACCGTTTTATAACGCGTAAAAAGAGAATTAGGAGAGGAACGTGGAAGCGCATGGGTTCTAAACCCTCCGCAGCCCACGGAGCAGAGAGTTGAATCTAGGCCACGGTGCGTCTGCGGAGGCGCTCTCTGTGTTTTGGTTCCACGCCGTCTCCGGAGCGCCACGTCAAAGTCTGGGGCAGATTTCCGAGGACGCACTCGATGCTCAGACCTGAGCCGCCGTGCTCCCGTTTTCCTCGCACGCGAAATCAATGTGCAGCGAGGGGGAGATATATATGTTACAGCAGCTTCTCATGACACAGGAAGAAATGCAGCCACAGAGGGAGGGCCTGCAGGAGGAGGAGGAGGAGGAGGAGGAGGAGGAGGAGGAAGAGGAGGAGGAAGAGGAGGAGGAAGAGGGATCAATAGCGGCGTCGGAGAGACCTGTCCCTTTTCTTTGACTCTGTGCTGTAAATGAAGTCTTTGGCATTTCCTCAGCAGCAGGAGCAGGAGGAGGAACGTGTGTGTGTGTGTGTATGTGTGTATCACTGTATATATATATGTGTGTATGTGTGTGTGTGTGTGTGTGTGTGTGTGTGTGTGCAGGGTACAATGCAGGCCTTTGTGCACGGTGCCGTGATGTGTGTCACATAATCTGTGTGTTTATTCTACACCAACACACCCAGCAGGAGTGTGTGAATGTAGTCAGCGTGTGTGACTGTAAGTTTGCGATGTCACAGATGGAGACCCACTAATTTACTCATTATGGAGATGTGATATGAGAGAGAGAGAGGGAGGGAGAGAGAGAGAGAGAGAGAGAGAGAGAGAGAGAGAGAGAGCGCGCTGCTTCTGCTTCATCGATCACCATGAGGACCCTCCTCCTTTTCTTTCCATTTGTCTCAGCCCAACCTGAATGTTTGTTCTCAGGCAACAGGAGCCACTGCATGTGATGGTTGGTCCCTCGGTGCCGAGCTCGTTCACAGCTCTGAGGAGGTGATGATGCTTCAGGCCGTTTATAGAATGACGGCAAACGGAGCAGACGCGTATGGAGTCATTTACCAATTTAACAAGTGACTCAGCAAATTGTGTTTTTGCAAAAAAAAAAAAAGGAAGAAAAGTGCTAATTGAGTAGAAATAACTCTTGTAATAGCTTTTTCCAACACAGGAATGACCCTGTAATGTCTGGACTGTGTGTTATGTGAAATGTTATAATTATTTTTTCAAATTAATATAAAAAAAAAATCCATGTTATTATTCCTTTGAAATGGGGACTGGGGCAGTGAGTGTACATTGTTTCTGCTCAGGAATCAAATCAGTGTGAGGATGGATGTAAGAAAATGGAAGCGACTATCTTTTCAGCTCTATGTTGTAACAACGAGGCCCTCTACTGGCAGAGGGGGTTATTGCAGGAGCATATATGGTATTAAAAAAAAAAAAAAAAAGAGATATGACACAGAAAACATCAGCAGGGCCTCATGCGCTGCTTCCATTTCATGCTTTTATGGTTGTTTTGGTTCAAATTTCGTATTTATATGTGTGGTGGGAATGATCCAGAGTGCTGGATGGAGGAGATTGTGCATAGTGGCCGTGGAAAGTACTGATATTGTTCACCTGCCGGTCTAAATATAACGGTATTGACCCCATTTCGATAAAAATAGTGGCACAAATTAGCTTGTGATTAACCTTCGGCTCTGATTTCGTGTGTGTCGACATATTTTCTCTCTCCCTCGGTGTTTGTCGCGTCCACCTGTGGAAGAAAAGCCCCATTTGATCCCTGTCGCTCACTGTAGCTGAAAACTGTTGCATATATACATATATATATATATATATATATATATATATATATATGTGTATATATACACTCTTGGTATGCACATGCACTTGTCATGCAGAGGCTGGCCTCAGATCCCAGGGAATCAAAGGTGCAGTGGGTGATGCCTCCAGAAGCTGGTGTTAATATGCATGGGAGCCGGAGCTGCCTATGATGTAATTGCAGCAGCAGCGGTGAAGTGGTGAAGGTCAGTGCCTCTGTGTGTGTGTGACTGTGTGTGAAATCAAAGCCCAGATGTTGCACACACACACCACACCAGGCTTCCTTTCGGTCACCTCAGACTCTCTGCTGTCGTCTAATTGTGTGACTGCCAGACTTTTCTTGAAACATCTCCGGGGTCTGGCCGTGACAATGCGCCGCTCTCATGTCCTCCTTGGAAACGCATCACACAGCGAGGCGTCTTTTCATCCGCGCAGCGACTGAAGCCGCTCTCCACCCTCGGACGGCCCTGATCCGGCCCTGAGCTGAGCTCCGCCGTGAATCAAAGGCGCGGCTTCCAAATGTTTATCATCGAGGATCGTGGACAAATCAAACGCGTTGCCAGAGTTTAGATCCTGTCCTGCAGCGCGAGACGCGCTGTAAGAGCCGCGGCGCTTGTTTTCCTTTGTAGCGAGTCGACTGGTCCTGCGGTGACTTGACGTCCTCTCACGTATTCTCTCTGAGCCGTTTCCTTGTTGTCGAAGCTGCGGATCCCTCACTGCCGCCGCCGCCGCCGCCGCTGATTGATGGAACCAGGACAGAGAGCAGCCTCCTCTCACGCAGCTGTGTCTGCCTTCAGACCCAGATCTGTCAAAACATGTGACTTTGCTTTAAAAAAGATCAATAATAGATAAACGTGTTGTAATATTCAACATGCAATGTGCGAGACTGACGCCGGATTGCCGGTCTCACACTCTTTGAACTCAGCGTTTGTCAAATGAGAGTTTCAGATTCCTCTAATTATGATTCTGTGCTCGATTACAACCGACGAGTCGGTCTCCACCTCCTTCGTTGACGAATAGTGTAGCCAGCCACTAGAGGGAGATTGGGGTTTTTCGGCTTCCTTTTTGGTTATCAGCAAGCGGCATCCTCGCCAAGCCCGACGGATGAGGCCAATGGGGAAGTGGAAGAACTTGCAGTTCACAGGGTGGCCACTGGAGACTCCAAAAGTGAGTCAATCCCCATAGACTCCCATGTTACAATGGTCGATTTTAGAGGTGAATCAAACATGTTTACAGCCTGGTTCAAACTACGGTTTTGGTCTCAATCTGTCGTTTCTGTGACGACAGTAGAGGCGCGGATTTTTATTCTAACTCACTCATTTCTACTCTGTCGAGGTTTGGAATTGTGCACATTTAAGGGCGTGGCCTCTTGAGTGACGCCTGGCCCCAGCTCTACCCGCGCTCCGCCTCTTTGCCCATTTTTGGAGAAACCAGGAAGTGGGAGGAGTTAGGCATCGGCAAGATGGCTGACGAGTGACTCGCCCACAACGAACCTCATAAGCACTCAGAAACCTCTGGGTGACGTCTTTACATCCCGTCTGTGGATCCAGGATCATGAAGCTTCTTCCATCAATGTATCAAATATTCATTTCGATACGAAGGTCAAACGAAATAAAATAAGTTTTAAAGTATGGGGCCGACTGAGTGACACAGATCCATCGCCGGCTTAAGTCCAACCCTTCAAAGCGTCAGACGGCTTTGAGATAAGGACGTCCTCAGAATAGACTGTGACCCGTGTGGGAATCCCCCCCCCCTGAATTAGCAGCAGAGTGGGACCTCTTCCTGTACAGTGGTACAAGTAAGAAGATTTCCATGAGCCTCTGTCAGAGCTAATCAGCACAGTGGTCTCACAGACGGCCCCCTCAGGCCTGTTTGACCATGCAGGAGACGGGGAGGTGGGGCTTACGTTCACAGAGGTTGGGGGTCGGTCCGGAGAGTGGGCTCGAGCCGATGCCTCTCAGACTGTCTCAACTCATTTAGCTCTTTTTGGAGAAGTAGGTTGGGGTGGAGGGGAGGGGTGGGGGGGTCTTACCATCGCTCTCATGTAGAGACAAGGTTCATCAGGACCCTGCTGTGTTTGGTCGGTGAGAGCAGAGGAGCGAGGAATTGGGGGGTTGGATGAGGGGAGCGCACAGCGCGGCCCAACGACAGAGATACAGATGGACACACAGGCGGGTGTGTGTGTGTGTGTGGGGGGGGGGGGGGGGACTAAGGGGGGGGGGGGGGGGGGGGGGGGGGGGGGGGGGGGGGGGGGCGGACTAAGGCCTTGTGGGCATGCCCCACTGCTGACATCAGCAGAGGCAGCCACACACCCCCACTGAGAACCTCCACCCGGGAAAAAGGAAGCAGGGAAGGAGGGGCCAGGAGGAGAGGAGAGGAGATTGGGCAGGGGGATAAGGATGACGTGGGTTGGGGGGGGGGGGGTACAACACTTGTAATCGGATCATTGGCTACAGTGGGTTGAGTCGATGTGATCAATAGAAACTGCACATGCAGCAGAGAGCCTTTAATGGCCTTTAATCTCCATCAGGGCCGAACAGGAGGCGGGAGGAAAGAGGGAGTCACAGGAGCGCCGGCATCCCATAACCCACTCAGCCTCACACTGTGGCATCCACACACACACACACACACACACTGAATATAGTACAGGGCCTCGACCGGTGGCTCCCAGGACTCTGAGCCCCCCGGCCCCCCCAGCCGCCGCCACCACCATGTCATGTTTCATTCCTTTGGCCCCTTTTCAATTTCATTTGAAATGCATTGCATCGCCGACCTGTGTCCATCCCGCTCGGCCCCCTGCGCCGCCAGAACCGCCACCCCCCCCCCCCCCCCCCCCCCCCCCCCCCCCCCCCCCCCGACTCACCGCGACACACTCAGACCCTTTTTGAATTCATCAGCGCCGTGTTAAAGTGGGAGCGCTGCAGGTATGAGGTTTATAGATGGATGGATGAATGGATGGATGGATGAGGTGCTGCCTCGCTCTCTCTCCTATGTGTTTTACTCCTCTGCCGCACAGAGTCATACTGATGAGTTCTGGTGTCCGGGCCGCACCGAGTGTCCGAAAGCGCCGGGGCAGCAAAATATAAGAAACACAGACAGGAATTAGCGACTCACACCACACAGATTAAAGAGAGGATTGACAATCACCCGGAACCTGGGGGCAGAGGCAGGACCGTGTGTGTGTGTGTGTGTGTGTGTGTGTGTCACCCACTCTGAAATGAACGACGGTGGTCCCACGTGTTCTCACACCGTCCGGGACGAGAGACCTTTGGAATTCGCTGTTAAGTGCGGCTCCCTTTGTTCGCCCCCCCCCCCACCCCCCCCTCCCCGGATGGTAAAGTGCTCTATTCCATGCATGTATGGTCCCTATGTCTGTGCGCACGTGTGTGTCCCATTTTCATGATTCCAGAAGGACAAATGCGAGCGTCTTAACGAGGCGGACGTGCGCCTCTCTTCGCGCTGAGACCTATTCACAGCTCCACTTCCATTAATGATACACAGGGAGAATGTTTCTCCTGCAGCCGCGCTGGTGTGATGCTGCTGCTTGTTGCCTGGAGACATTTGAACAGATTAATGACCCTGTGCCTTGAATTATCCCCGCGTTGCTTTGAACGTCGTCTGTGAGCTTTACATAAACATTTCATCCGTCGAAGGCGTCCGGGAGGAAAGCTTCTGCTATTTGTTGCGTTGGAATGGCGTCGGAGCTCTAAGACAAACAGAGGCCTGATGATGTAACCCGCGTTTGTATTCACCTCGAACCTGTAGGAATTCATCGGTCTGTAATCGTCAACGATTCTATACGGACCAATGGAAAGGATTCTGTGGCGCATCTGTCGCCTGAGTAGCCCCGCCCACCTGTATATACAACATATATACCACACTTAAGACCAAAGAAGAGACGATAGCCAGAAGTTTGTCGTGTCAGTGACGATGCAGTGGAACTGTGCTGTTCTCCCTGCACCGTCTCCTCCACTTGGCTCCAACAAAAATTACATAAAAAGATCAATATCTCTCAGTTCTATACAGACATAACATTTCCTACAAATATCAAACCGATGGTAATGGCTGTACACTCCAAATATATAGATATAGATTCCATTTGAGTCGGGATAAATGGGGATTAATGTCACCTAAATCTTACACACTGGACCTTTAAAAACCAAGAGTGACATTTTTATCAATTATTGGGCCTAAACCGTAAAGCAGCTTGATTTTCTATCAATTTATTTCTTTATTTGAATTCATTATCTAAAAACATGATCGACATATGCTATGATTTTACAAGTTGATTTCAATCTCTGTGTTTCCTTTTGTAGATAATCAATATTCAGCCATTGTCCGTTGAGTCACTCCAGGACTCAATCAGACCACGTTAGGGCCTCGCAGAGGTTGATCTATATCTGTCAGTTTAAGATGGCGCCCCCCAGTGGACACCAGATGTCACAACAGCAGCCATGACACCCAAGTCGCTCAACTGCACAACTGCTCCTTTCACGCCGTAACTACATATACAATCCTATCATGACTGTATGAAACATAATTATAATAACAGAGCCGTGCGGCTCTACTTAGGTAAAATGTCATGTACGTGATAATGATTTTGCTCAGTTCAACACTTTCATTATTTTTAATGGGATGAATATTCACGTCTCTAACCGCAGTTCCTCTTCATTGTGCTCACAGAACAATCACCGGCCTTTTCAGCTCGGCACCATCGACATCATATCATTCATCATTGTTCCGCAAATCGCTCAGCCTCCGCTCTCACTCCACAGATAATGACATAACCATGGCAACAGAGACACCTTGGGAAAGGACAGGCAAAACATGCGCCTCTATTTTTCAAATGGAGATAAAAAAAAAAACAGCTGATTGTTTCCCAAACTCCGCCGGTGTCTATTATTGCCGCGTCCGACGTTCCGGACGAGACTTTTCAGAATAATTCCACCGTCACCGTCGCTTAACACCCTCGTGTGAAGCGGTGATGTGAGGGGTGTGTGAGTGGCGCGTCGTGGCCCAGAGTGTGAGCGGCTTCCCGGCGCTGAGCGGGCCCCGGCCCTCGGCACCCACTCTAACCTTGCCCTGAGCCATGTGTTGATGAGTCTTGAGTGTGACTGCAACTTCAGAGGATGTTTCAGCTCACGAGGCAGAAGATGCCGCTGCTCTCTCATCTTCAGCGCCTCGGCAGAAGGACGCGTTTTGATGCTGCTGAGGGGAACAAATATCAAAAGTTCTGCTTCTCGGCACATTCTTGGAGCGACTTCCAGCAATGACAGAAATATTAAAGGTGCTATGTGTAGTTTTTTTTTTTTTACCTATTCATATTCAGAAATGACCTTAAAAAACGAATGACTTAAGTCCTCAGTGTATTGCTGTACAAAGACATCCACACAAAGCTTCGAGAGTGCAAAACTAGCCACCTTGTAATACCACTTTTTTACCACTAGGATGAGGAGTGAGCAACTCCAGCGCCCACTCTGTCTTGTTCATACTTGATCACTCACTTCTCAGCTGTAGTTTTAAAGTTGGCCCAGAATGTATGCGTCAGTATCATGCATGCTTACATCACTTCCTGTCTTCCTTTCAAAATAAAAGCAGTGCCAGCCGCTGTTGATGAATGGACGTGTGTTTGAAAAACAAATAGTTCCTTTTAAGGTCAACTGTCAAATAATGTTGAAATTTTAATGAACAGGACAAACTCTCTCTCTCTCTCTCTCTCTCTCTCTCTCTCTCTCCCTCTCTCTCTCTCTCTGTATATACCTCT
>JAFBJT010005331.1:172968-194298 GCA_016785325.1 Chascanopsetta lugubris
AACTCAGCACCGAGCACACTGAGCTTTTCAGCAAACTGTGCACACACGGCGGGAGCGGGCTGCAGGGGAAATGGCCAAAGTGCGCTTGTAGCATCTGCTTCTCCCACAGGCACATCTTAGTTTTGAAAGCTCTCACTGACGAATACATATCTGTGATGATGCGTCCCCGCCCCTGCAGCTGTAGGTTCAGCGCATCGAGGTGGCTTGAGATGTCACACAGAAAGGCGAGCTCACACAGAAACTTTTGCCATTTCTTGGTAGGGTAACACAGTGACAGCTGTTGTTTGAGGTCGCAGTGTGGTCCGGGGGAGAGGAACGGGGATACGGAGTCCACCGGGGGTTTTAGCCGAAGGAGTGTGCACGAAGTCGGATCACTACCTTCTTAATACATCCATGACCGCTACCATAGATGCTACTGACTCAGAGGAGGGGGCGTGTCTGCCTCTGTCGCGTTGTTTTGACGCACCAAAACAACAGCAGAGCATCATGGGATTTGTAGTATAAGCGGTGAATGTGGCATTACAGCGCTGCCGCCGTGTAATACCGACGGGCCAGCTCTAATATTAATTTGAAATTGCCTCGCGGGCCAAATATAATTACACTACGGGCCAAATTTGGCCCGCGGGCCAGAGTTTGACACCTATGTCCTACATGCTCAGAAGGGTGAGGGTGAGGTAATGGATACAACACGCAACTTCATCTCTATAGATCACCACATTTTACACACTGCACCTTTATATTAAACCAGTCTTACATTAGGAGTTTGGATTCTGACCCAGATTTAGACTTGGCTTTGGCCCAGTGTGAGTCCTTTATATTTACATCAATAGCTGGTCAGTGAGGAGGGAAACATTCAGCTGAAACACAAAAGTTCACCACTAGATGCCACCCTAACTTACACACTACCCTCAAAGTCATATTCTATCGACTTTTATATCACACTGTAAAGCCAGTGTGTAGTAGAGTGTTTATCTGCAGAGGCGCTCTCCGTGAATATTTACCTACAGATGTCACCAAAACATACACAGTGTGCCTTTAAAATGTCAAGTGCGGGCTTTTATTGGGGTCTACGCTGGTTAAGACTGAGAGGAATGTTACCTTCACAGCGGTGCCTCCTTTCGTTGCTTTCTCTTTCTTATCAGTGTCTCCGCTTCCTGAAGCTGCTCCTACACAACACCAGTGTTCAGCAACGTCACAATAACACAGCGACACAACAGCAGCGTGAACACAGTAACATTAAAACAAGCAGCAGCACCGCGGCCTGCTGCATCATTTCACAGGAACTTGTGTGACATGTTTGTGGAACAGGCGGATAAATATTGCTGAATTTAAAACAAAAAAAGCGAGTTTGTGTTGACTCACCTTTCGCCGCCTTACCGCCTTTATTCTTAGGGGGCATTCTACTCGTTAGGTAAAGAGATATTCACAGAAGTATGAAAGACAACACTAACAGCATTCAACCATGCTCTGTTGTGACATGCGCAGTAAACCTGCAGAAAGCGCAAACTTAGTCTTCTTCTGCTCTCCAACAGTGCATTACAGCAAGTCAACGACACTGCCATCTAGTGTCAAGCACATACACACACACACACACACACACACACACACACACACACACACACACACACATCCAGCCAAGCATGACCATATTTAGGAGAATAAAAAAGGAAACACAAATAACAGACTGTGACATGTTCCATAGAAACAAAACAACAAAAACAACAGACCACAATCACAGCCATATCAGAAAGATACATTAAATTACAGTACTCTTTTAATTAATCAGCAAAATCTGTACCAATATTATTTTATATTTATGTGTAATCTCAAAACCATTGTAAGTAGTATTTGTTTAGGAACTCTAGTAAACCAGTCTCTCAGTGACCATTGTCATATCAAGTTTCAGCAACCTACCAGTGTGGTTACCACAGCAACGGCACTAAACACAGACTGCCATCTAGCAGCTGTTAACAACTCCTTCCCTGAGCCTCCTGTTTAACTCCTGTATGTTAGTTTTACGTGTTCAAAGCGGACTTTATCGTGGGCCTCAGACAACCCATGGAGCAGTACGAGCAGGTCCTGTGTCTGGGCCGCGGAGGAACTGCAGACGTCTTCCTGATGAGACACGTGGAATGGAGGAGCCTGCATGCGGTGAAGAGGGTGAAAGTGAAGGAGGAGACAAGGACGAGGAAAGCACAGAGGGCTGTTCTTCAGGAGGCCGAGATCATGGGGAGGCTGCAGCACCCTCACATCGTGACATGCAGCGATGCCTTTGTGGACTCCACCGATGGATGCGTGTACATTGTGATGCCGTACTGTGATGGAGGGACGCTAGATGACAAAGTCAAAGAGAGGAAACCAGGCGAGTTTTACCCAGAGGACACGGTGATGGGCTGGTTTGTGCAGGTCACTATGGCTGTAAACTATATACACACTGCTAAGATACTGCACAGGGACATCAAGCCCTCTAATGTCCTGCTGACTAAGCAAGGCGTGGTGAAGTTGGGAGATTTTGGGATCTCGAGGCTACTGAACAACACGGCTGATTTGGCCTCGACATGTGTGGGGACCCCCAGTTACCTCAGCCCTGAGCTTTGTCAGGACGTCCCTTACAGCTCCAAGGCCGATATCTGGGCCCTGGGCTGTCTGCTGTACGAGCTGTGCGCCCTCAGGCCTCCGTTCGCAGCCGCAAACCTCCTGAGTCTGTTGTTCAAGATCAGCAGAGGGGAATACGACCCGCTGCCTGACGTGTTCTCAGGCCACATCTTCTCTTTGATCGAGAGGATGCTCCGCCTCGACCCAGAAAACAGGCCGAGCGCCGCCCGTGTCCTTGGCGCTGACTATGTGCAGGGTCACAGAAAGAACATGGAGCACGCAGAGACCGACTTTGCTCCCGATGCAGAGTCTGACTGGAAGAGCTGCGATGGCGATGGCGACGCGGAGGGAGAACACGCCGTGGAGAGAGAATGCACCGTCAGCGATGAAGACTGTGGTGATGAAGAGAACCTCTGTGATTGTGAGCACTATCCTGAAGACTTTGAGGATGACGAAAGTCTGTCCTCTGATGAAGACTGCAGCAGGGACGCGGTGTCTCTGACAGGGAGCGACTCTGCTGGTAATGTTGTGCTGGACACATCCAACTGAATAGCACGTAAAATGAATAATGAGGGGCCATTCACTCAAGCTGTAACAGTGTAGGACGTGTCACTTTCAAAAAAATCAACTAGCTGAAGTTACCAGTTATTTCATTTAGCAGAGTTACGGTGTAATGAAAGTTAGTAGTTAACAGGGACAGTAACTATTATGTTACTTTTTTAATGTTCAAAAGTGTCAAAGAACTCACTGTCAAGCAAACTCAGTCTCTCTCTCTTTCTCTTTCTCTCTCTCTCTCTCTCTCTCTCTCTCTCTCTCGTAGCCTTTCCTGACCTATCAGACCATTCTGACTATCCGGATGACTTTGAGGAAGATGAGGAGAGGGAGGATCACGAGGAGAAAGCAGAGAGCAATGATGGCGTGGAGGAGTTTCAGCTGTGCGATGCTGGAGGACTGACTGTTACACTGAAAGCACTAAAGGCGAATGGCTGAAAACACAATGGCCGTCATCACTGTGTGTTGATGATCCCTTCAAACACATGAATTCTGCTTAGTGCAGACACATTCCTGTACGAAGCTGCCGACTTTCATCATGAAAAGTGACGTAACTGCAGCATAAGATACAAACGTTTCAACCACAAGGACTAGTCATGAATGGCAGAAATGATTATTCTAGTCTGTGGTGCATGATAGGATAATCAAGCTTATTTCAGAACAGATTCGCCCCTTCCAAAGATAACTGTTGCCTTCTCAATTTGGTGCTGGTTTGTTTTGATTATCTGGTCAAATAAGGGGTATGGAGAATAACATTGAAACTTCTGAGGCAGCTTTTCTGATCTCAAATCATAGATCTGGAAATAAAAATGGTCATCACAGAGTAACCTTGCCTTGCTGATTAAAACACTAAAACAATATTTTTGATAACAAGTGTCGATAACAATTTTTGAAAAACCCCACCATCTGTTGTTCATCAAAACTGGTGCGATGAGATCTTTCAGGTCAACAAGAGCCAATCGACCACAGTGGGCAAAAAATGAAACTTAAATAAATGAAAGAGCAGAACAAGTGCATCAAACTGATGGTGTCATTCCTGTTCCATTGTGTTTGTTTTTCCTCTGAACTCACTTTTGAAACTCATGTGATCAGAAACTTTCTGATGTCATCAGTTAAAGTCAAATATTTTCACTTAAAGTCAAATATTTTCTTGAAACAATAAAGTAAAAGTAATAAAACAATAAATGACATTCTCAGGGTGAGAACTTTGAAGGACTGATGTGGTGAAATGGAGGAATGAAGATAATGATTCAAGATTCGAGAAGTTTATTTGTCATGTGTACAGTCCAAACACATCTTTGCTAATCTCTCGTCACAAACACGTTCGAAAAAAGATTCAAAAAAATGGTGTGCCTTGCAGTAAAAATGGCACTCATGACACTAAATAAACTTAAATAATAATAATAACAATAAAGTAATAAAAACCTAAGAGGTTCAACATATTTGGAAGAAAAAATGTATTTGGACTCAAACTAAAAGGAATTCGGTGTTGAAATGAATTGAATCTGATTCTTAGTGTCTTGTTCACAAAGATGTTGTTATTGGATGATGACTGAAAAGGGAAACTTCTAAAAATGTTCACAAATGGAATTTATGACACACAAACACACGCGCTTTTGCTTTGTCAGCAAGTACACAGGGAAGATGTGAAGTACAAACCTTCCAAGAATTAAGTTTTGACCTGATCACAGAAACAGTCCTGCACTTTTTGCAAATGAGCTGCATTTGAAACAAATGAGACCAGATTTGAAAGTAGCAACTACAGTTTCAATGACACTCGAGTCTTATCAACACACCATCTCTCCGGAGGTTTTCCTAAACCCGTCGTCAGCAGTGTGAGCTTCGCCCACAGTACCTTTACAAGCAGCACAACACAAGTAGGCCCAACTCTTGAGATTTCACACACATCCACGCACACACACACACTCACACACACACACACACAATCAGAAATTCCAACCGCATCAATCATTAGCCACCAAATTGAGGAGGTGACGCCATTGTTTCAGTGTTGATGAGCACTTTTTCCAAAAATGGATTACTGAGGTCACAGGTTCTCGATGTCATAACACAGACATGTCTGGGTCACATGGAACATGAAGCGTGAGAGTGTGTGTGAGCAGATGCTGGAGCAGAAAGAGTGTGAGACCTTTCACTCGACTGCTCTTCAAAAAAAATGAAACAGAGGGATGCTAATTCAGCCAGCTCCAAGTTTTTTCTCCTTCAAAAGACACACGAGTGGAGGCACTGTTCTTTCCTGCTGATCTGGCACTTTTACCCCTTGAGAACATTCCTTTGTGGTGGCCATGACCATTGACGATCTTCCCCCCACTCGTCCACAAAGTGACACCTGCACACTCATCTGCTTCCTCACTACCTGATGGTGTTAGAGACAAGAGCTACTCTGCTACTTCCATGATGACATCTGTTCACTGCTGTAACCACACACACACACACACACTCACACACACACACACACACACACACACACACACACACACACAGAGTGAGTCATGAAGTCTTATCTCGTCTTGAGCGATAGTTGCAGGTAACCATGTGGAGAAACACATGTTTTGAGAAACAGGCATTCCAGCCAAACCGTGGCCCATGGTTGAATATGTTGTGGTGTTCAGTTCAGGTCACTGCAGGTGTCCTTATCGCAAAAAATCACAACACATATCATGAGTAATAATATTTAAATTAAATTATAGTTAGTTATGAGGGGCAGCAGTGGCTAAGTGGTTAGAGCAGTTGCCTTTGGAACCAAAGGTTTGAATCCTTCACAGGCCCTGCTGCAGTGGTCTCTTGCCCTGACACTGATTCCCCGAATGGCTCTGTGCCCACTGGTGGCAACACCCCGTGACCCAGGTTACTGGAAAAGTGGTTGACGATGACATGACAAATTATAGTACTTGGAAAAATCCAATAACTAGATAAGCTCAGGCGTCTGTGGCTCAGGGGTTAGAGTAGAGATTCTCAACTGGTGGGTCTCAACCCAAAAGTGGGTCGCAGACCTGTTGTCAGTGGGTTACGGGCCTTTAACCAGGTAAAAACTGTTCTGTAAACTGTTTTTTCCTGGTTTTAATTGTCCCGGATCCTCTGCCCAAGGGCAACAGTTCAAGCAGGTGGTGACCCGGGCAGGTGTGAGGGGTCTCTGAGGATGTTGTGGGCTTCCTGGAGGCTGCGGGAGTTGTAAAGCTCATCCAGGGAGGAGAGAGGGCAGCAGATGATGTTCTGGGCTGTGCTGAAGAACCACACACACATGCAGTAGGTCATCACAGCCTCTATAGAGCAGCGGTAGAAAGACACCAGCAGTTTCTTTGTGATGTGGCTATTCTTCAGTAGTCTCAAGAAGTAGAGTCTCTGCTGGGACCTCTTAGTCATGGCTGCGGTGTTTGTGCTCCATGTCAGGTCCTCCTCAATCTGGACGCCCAGAAACCTGAAGACTGCCACCCTCTCCACCTCATCCCCACTGATGTCTGATGGCTGAACGTCTGTTTTATTTCTTCCATAGTCAATTATCAGCTCCTTTGTCCTGGTGGTCTTCAGGAGCAGGTTATTGTCCTTGCACCACCTTACACCACCTGGCCAGCCGGAGATGAGTCCCACCACTGGTGTGTCATCAGCAAACTTGATGATGATGGTGTTGACGAAGTGGGTAGACGATGTCGACTGGTGGGCTCGGCACACAGCCCCGTGGGGTGCAAGTGCTGAGGGCTTAGGAGGTGTGGGGGCCAACTCTCACTCTCTGGGAGCGGTCCGTCACGAAGTCCAACATGTATGGTGTTAAATGCAGAGCCGAAACCCCACAAATAGTCCCCTCCCCCCGCTGCTGTAAGTGGGTCAGAGCAGTGTGGAGTGTTGTGTCTTCTGCGTCCTCCATCGACCTGTTTGCTCTGTGGGCAAGCTGCTGTGCGTCCACGGTGGCACTTCATGGCTACTGGTGTGAGTGCCACAAGACAGTAGTCATTCAGGCCACTGATGGTGCTCTGTTTTGGCAGTGGGACTATGGTGGAGGATTTCAGGAAGGGAGGGACAGTGGACTAGGATAGGGCCCGATTGACGATCTTGGTGAAGACTCCTGCCGACACCGTCAGGTTCAGCAGCTTTCCGCGGGTTCACTGCCCTATAACTAAGTGATGTGTTGCAGCTGAATGCCCCTTACCTCATTCTTCCCTCCTGAGCATGAAGGAGAACCTATGGCATCCCTCATCCCCCTAAGTTACCATTGAAACACATTCTTCAACTATTGTTTGTCTGTTTCAGCTTCGTTTCTTTCTTTTTTTTATACATCCTTTATTTTCACTCTCCTGTTCTGACCATACATGTTTGAATGCTGGCCTTAGTGACCTATTGGTGAATCATTATACATTTCAAATATCTGCAGTTTATTCCTCGATGCGGATGTGTTGGTGGATAATACAAGATATTTTACTCTCCATGCTGCTGCTCCATCGACAGCACAGTGTGGGGTTGTCACCTTGAAAATGGCTACTGAGAACAGAAGTCACTGTTATACGCGTTGCTAACTGACAACTTAACCGATAGAGGTCATGAAAACTTGTACACTGTACCTTTAACTTTCAACATGCCGGCCTCTGCTCTCAACCCGGAATGATGACATAAGCTGATGTCATAACACTGCCGAGCTGGGTGTCCCCTGAGCTGATGTAATACATTGTGACACGGCTTGTGACTCAGCGTTTATTTGTCTCTTTCCCTCGGTTTCATTGGTTCCTATTCGCTGAAACTGTGCCACTCGTGTCTTCACAGACCACAGCCTTGGCGGGGGGATCTCCCATCATGCCCTCTTCCCCCCACTTCTCTGTTGAAAACATAAACACGACACTACACACAAACACAGTGCAGCAGCGTGACCAATCAGAGACAGAAACTATGAACTCACCCTCAGTTAACGATTACATCATCACACTCTCACAAACAAGCATGGAGGCTTTTACGACCTGACCACGCAATCTGACTCGGCAGGCATCTCTGGTATTCAATTAGTTTAAGAGTATTTACATCAAGCAATCCGGTTCAGACTGGCGAATAAGTCAAATGGTTTTTGGTCACGGATCATAATTTGGTGACGTTCATAACAAGGTCATTGCTTGAGAAGCAGATTGATATATATGAATTAAGTTCAATTGAGCGGAATATTGGCATCAGTTAAAGTGGTGCTGTGAAGATAATACTGTTCATTTATGTGAAACAATGATATCTAATGGTAACATTGCTTGTCTCAGCTGAATACCCCTCACCTCATCCCTTCCCTATAATTTCACCTAAATCTTACACACTGGACCTTTAAAGGTAAACAAGTAAATTAAACGTGTTAAGTCGTGTGTTTGTGGTTGTTGTACTCATTTCAATATATAGGTTTCATATCTCACTAGAGTTAAACGATGATAGTGTCTACTCCTGATGAAGAAAATATTCTTGGTTAGAAAAAAACATCTATAAAAGAGAAAAAGTATGAAGTGTAAAAAGTGATTTGAAAATGACATGATGGGCATTTTCATCATGGTAAAAAAAACTTTATGCAGTTCCATGAAGTGTCGATCGATGACATCACTGACTTCCTTTTTCCCTGTATATATAGCACGGCAGAAACGTATATCAGACCAGACAATCAAAAGAAGCTGTGAAGGAAGACAAAGAGAGAGAGAGAGAGAGAGAGAGAGAGAGAGAGATAGACAGACAGACAGACAGACAGAGACACAGAGAGAGAGAGAGAGAGAGAGAGAGAGAGAGAGAGAGAGAGAGAGAGAGAGATTGCTGCAGTATGATGAAGACTGTGTTAGCCCTGATTGTCCTGGTGCATATCTGCCACAGTGAGACATGTGAGAAAGATATCAACCTGAACATGGAGATGATCCAGCGACTGGAGGAACTCAACAATCTCTATCAAGCCAAAAAAGTAAAAATCACATCTGTAAGTATAACAGCTATATTTGTTTTCTCGAGTGTGTTAACTCAGCCACTAACTGGTATTTTAATGCAATGACTTTTATTGTCCCTCCAGCCTGGTCCTCTGCAAGTACCAGATTCCAGCAGACATGTGGTGAGTGTTGTCATCTTTTGCTCTCTGCGTGGAGCCAATCAAGCTTTATCTGAACTAGATGAGCTCAGCACGCAGGCTGATGTTGACTGTGTGCTGTGATGGCTCCCTCCACAGTGTCAATGCCAGGGCCTGTTTATCAAACAACTCACACACCTGCTGGACAGAGTGAGCGTACCTGTAGAGGATGAGCATATTCTAATCAAACTGGAACGAAACGTCAACCATCTGAGGGAGACTATGCAACCCAATCACCAGGTGAGCAACTACCCTTTCTGCCACAAGAGACCAAGATCTGACCGTTTCCAATAATCCGTAATCCATGAGACATAATCCAACCCCAATGTGTGTGTCTTATTCCAGGATGAACATAGATGCCGACCTACACAGCTCAGAAACGCGACAGTGGTTTTCTTAAAGTATCGGCAATTCCTGCTGAAAGTGAATAACTCAAGAGCAAAATGAAGCTGCTGCCCAGCCTCCACAATGCAATGGCAACTGAATGTATCAGACAGCTCTGCATGTTCTATACAGCTGTGAATCCAGATTTATTTTTGTAAATATTGAATTCATGTATTTGGATGTATAAAATTGATGTATGTTTATCTATTTATGTATTTATGTATTTATACGACAACTGTCTTTTAAACATTTTTTTTTACTATTTCAGATAATGACTTGTGAACATGTCCTTGCCAAGTATTTGTATATTATACAATGTAGAAAAATAAATGCTGCACCAGACACATTGAGTGAAGCCCCGAGACATCTTGTTTCTTTCACCTTAACGCACACTAGTAAACTTTTAAAAAGTTCTTCAGTGCTTTCAGAGTTCAAGAGGAGGTGGGAGAAGAAGAGGAAGAGGTGGTTTTGACCACACAGTTGGCTCGAAGTTCCCCTCCGCTTCTCACCTGTTTGAGTCGGGCGTGTGAGGTGCACTGAGAAATGATGAGACAGTGCAAACAGCTTGCATGCAGGTGCACAAAAGCCACACTCACATGAACATGCAGCAAATTAGACAGAGAGATGCCGTGGGGGGTGGTGGGGGGGGGGGGGGTTCCACCATTCTGGCTCCAAAATCAGCATCGTCCCAGTTTTTCCACTCACAGTCCTGTCTTGACGTGAACATCTACACAGAGGATCAATGAAAGCATATCTCTGAGGCTCCGTGAGGACGTGTGGTGATCCTCAGATACGCTTTTGCCTTATCAGCGTTCTCACATCTCTGTTTTTTCCTCTAAAGGATTCTGCACCGAGGTTTCCGGGGGGAACTTTCTCCTCCTCCTGCAAAGGTGCACTATGAAGGGGTCACTCCAGTGATGCCTGCTGATGCACTGTGCACAGAACAAGCCCCACCATGTGGAAAAGTGGCCATGACCACAATGAGGGGCCAAATGCCGAGACATATCGGTCTCTTAAAGTCAAATAATTGCTCAAAAGTATTGCCTGGGGTTCAGTGGGTTTCCTCTCATCTCACTAAGAGGAAGTTAATCTGTGACTCATTCACTCACATTCTGAGTGGATCAGTGTGTTGGAGCATGGGGCAGCAGCGGCAGTGACTGTGCAGCGTGAGTGTCTTTGAATGGCAAGGCGACACGGGATCGAGGAGCAGCAGCTGCAGCTTTGAATGTGAACGATGAGCCGAGCAAGGAGCAAGCAGAGAGAGATGGCCCACAATGCAATGGTCTATCCCTGCATGGTCTCACCTCTGACCTTTGACCTCTGGACCATGACTGCTAGGACTTTGACATCCGGAAGGCAAAACAGCACTGGCAGAGAGAGGGGAGAAGGACATCACGTATTTCTGTCAAAGCTCGAAAGCATGGAATAAAAAGAATGGCTGCAGGTTCGGGGAGTTTAAGATGACTTGTATGGGGAAGGCACACTGAGACCGGACGTTACATTAAAGGTGTAGTGTGTAGGACTGGGTGACATCTATAGATGAAGTTGCATTTTGTATCCATCACCTCACCCTTCCCATCCGAGCATGGGGAGACAGTGCCCATATGTGATTCAGCTTGTTCGGGCAACTTCTTGTTACTCTTGCTGAGAGTTAAAGGCACACGGCGTAGATTTCAGCCACATCTGTTGTTGCAGCACAATAGCCCTCTCTCTCCCAAGCACGTGGAGACCTACGGCAGTGTTCAGCTACCATTAACATAAGAAATAAGATAGGATAAGCCTTTATTCTTCCCACAGTGGAGACATTCGCAAAAGGCATTGCTGGGATTTGAATCCATGATGTCCTGTTTAGTAGACAGGCCCTTTGACCAACTATGCCACAGCACCCCTTACAACTTCGGATCAGGGGAGTGAATCATACAAGCCATGGGCTGGAACCGGCCCGCCAGAGGGTCCAATCTGGCTTGCAGGATGTTAAAAAATATATGTACATATATATTTTCATTAAACTCAAAGCTGTGCTTCTTTGTACAAGAACACTTGGAGTTGTCTTTGTGTATAAGCAATTATTCTATGACTTTATTGATGCGTTTGACATCCCTGCTTCAGATGATTAGATTGTCCATTCTGAGTTACAGTAGAGACATGAAGCAACATGCAGCCTGAGCAGTGAGGACCTATACTGTTCTAAAACATACATTTAAAGGTGCAGTGAGTAAGATTTCAGTCATTTTTGTCACTGCTAAAAATATTACACAGCAATTACATACTGACATTTTCATGCATCCATTATCACTTAAATGTTTTATTTTATTTCTATTACCCTTAAATGAGCCCGTTAATGTATATTTACAAGAGGAAGGGGTCCTCTCTACGGGGGCCACCATGTTTTTACAGTAGCCCAGAGTGAACGTACTTAACATCTTTTGAGTTTTAATGACAGCTGAGGTCTACCATAGGTTCTCCTGTATGTTCTGGAAGAGTAATGGTGAGGTGATGGATACAACATGCAGCTCCACCTCTAGATGTCACCAAATTGTAGACACTGTCCCTTTAGCAGTCTCATTCCAGACTAATGGAAACAACAAACAACAAGTGATTCATCCAATTAGTTTCATGCTCATAAAAACATCTGCATAGATATTTGATACTCCGTTTCTGCCAGTAAGCATTCCACCTAAATTCTTCTGTACTGTATCTTTAAGGGCATAGGAACCTTGTTGTATTCCATTTCTGCCAATAGAGACAATTTTGTCTGAATCTTATAAACTGAACCATTAGTGCTTTACCTTCCTGCACAATTTAAAAAATGCATTGCTGCAAATCTCTAAAACATTATATGAACTGACAAAATAGCTTTGTCTTCTCTCCTTTGATATTTTTGAGTGTTGTGCCTCCCATCTGGACGCAGGGCTTGAGGGCAGAATGTGAAATAAATAAAAAAAACAAGCAGAGTCCATGTGTTCACATGGTCGACATATATGTCTTTCCTCCCATGTTATTTTTCTGATTTTCTTCCCCCATTTGAGTGTGGTTCAACCCCTCCGCTCGACAACATGCAGTCTAGAGTGGATGTTTATGACGGAAAAGGGTAAAAGCTGTTTCTTCTCCTCCTGTCAGAAGTGCTCACATCATTGTGAGGTGACAGCTGGCATGTCACAATTGTCCGCGCCGCTTCCCGTGATGCTCTGCATGCAAGATACCAGCCTGAGCTGAACAAAGCAACTGAGGCTATGTGCAGGCTCCCTTTACAAGCTGTGCACAGTTCATCAGTGAGAGTGGATACAAAATGTTGACATGTTGCTGCACTGCACATCAGAGGAAGACACCATGGTGGGTGGAGAAGGAGAGTTGCTGTCCTAATGGCATGTTTCTTCATAGGGGCTTTATGATATTCATGTATATATTACCAACACTGGAGAGAACCAGTCACTTCAGCAGAATTGACCTTTCTACACGCAGTTACTCTCTTTCTCCATTAGATGGCCCCAGTAACCCACTGCCCTGCGTAATGGGCCCTTGCCCTGATTTTTTTTTTGTTGCCAGCTACTTCATGTCATTAAACTCCACCAGAGTGGAGACGCATTTGGGTTTGAATGGGAGAGAACCCCTGCTAATGACATCGGGATGCATTTGAAGCGGGGACATCCAATCTCATGCGTAAAAGGCACAGGAGCGCGCAGTGCGTAAAGGCAGCAGCGGGGACGCCGCGGTCAGAGCTGGGGGCCACACTCACAAGCTCTCTCCCCCTGCCGCCCCCCCGCCCCCCCGCCCTGTCTCTCTCTCTCTTTCTTTCTCTCTTTAAATGGACCAGAGCTTCAGAGCGCCGGTGCGTGTGAGACCACAGAGCCGCCGGAGCGCACGGTCTCCGGCAACAGAAGCGCACTAAGGCTGCGGGAGGACGCAGCTGTGGCAGCGGCGCAGGCTGAGTGACATTTGAATCCTCCTGGTTTGTATTATTTATTCGTGCACGGCCAGGCAGCCATGTGCAACCCGCACGGGACAGAGCCGGACTGCTCTCTGGCAGTCTGTCTGCCTGTCGGACATCAGGGAGCCTGATGGAGTGCAGGGTGGACGCGCGCTGCGCCTCCAAGTTGTGACTGTGCGGATTCATTTTGGAAAGATGACGGAGGCTTCAGCCGGGAGAGAGAGGTGAGACTGTTTACATTTTAAGGTGTGTAACTCCCCATCAGGAGGTGTGACACTTGATGAGAGTGATACTTAAATAATTAGAGTGCGCTCGTGGGGAAGTCCTGCTCTGACACTAATATTCTAATCATGTTCACTGCACAACGTAATAAGCTGGCACTTTATGAATACAGTCAGATTTTCTAAGGAAGAAGTATTGGTAAATGTACACTGAACTAAGGCAGATATGTGCAACTCATGCTCATATTTTTGTACATTGTTAAAACTATCTTTGAAATTCACTCATATATTTTGATCTATATTTTTTCCTAACATCTCAGCACTTAATATTTTGTGCTGACCGCACTTTTGTAACACTGCAAAGTTCCCCACTATGGGACTAACAAAGTCTTATCTTATCATATATTATCTTATCATCTCTTATCTTATCTTATCTAAGCCCAGATGCTACATTAGTATAACGTCTCACTTCTTCCTCCAATCCACAGAGCTGCTGCTGCTCCTGCTGGCTCTGGTAAACAGTAACCTGAAATTACAGCTGATGTGTGGGACCTAGAAACGGGTCAGAAAGAGGAGCTACTTCCACAACACCAAGGAATTAAGTTACCAAAACCTCTTTGGCACCGCGGCTCAAATGATGTCACATGTCATTTACAGCGTCAGGGGCCGAATGTCCAGCCCAGGAGGGCTCTGCCTCAAACTCTCTCTGAGGCTGCAGCACGGGAGCCTCACTGCTTCTAACCCAGTGCTTATAATGTAGCAAAGCATGATGTAAAGGGTACTCGCGCACTTTCAGGGATGGAGCTCAAGAACTTCTCGACGGTCAACGACAGTGGCTTTTTGGATGAGGCGCCGTCGAGCCGTGTCTTAACAGGCTGCTTCCTCTCGCTGCTCATCCTCACCACCCTGCTGGGGAACACCCTGGTCTGCGCCGCCGTGACTAAGTTCCGACATCTTCGCACCAAAGTCACCAACTTCTTTGTGATCTCCCTGGCGGTGTCCGACCTCTTGGTAGCCATCTTAGTGATGCCGTGGAAGGCGGTGACAGAAATTGTTGGCTTCTGGCCGTTTGGCTCCTTTTGTGACACCTGGGTGGCTTTCGACATCATGTGCTCCACGGCGTCCATTTTGAACCTCTGTGTGATAAGCCTGGACCGGTACTGGGCTATCTCCAGCCCCTTTCGCTACGAAAGGAAGATGACACCCAGAGTGGCCTATGTGATGATAAGTGTCGCCTGGACTCTGTCTGTCCTCATTTCCTTCATCCCGGTGCAGCTCAACTGGCACAAGGCCCAAACGGAGTCGTTCAGCGCCCGCGCTGGCTCGTCTGCCTCTCTGGGTTTCAATGCTACGAGTTACCATGGCCAGGAGAACTGCGACTCCAGCCTGAACAGGACCTATGCCATCTCCACATCCCTGATAAGCTTCTACATTCCCGTCGCCATCATGGTGGCAACATACACGCAGATCTACCGCATTGCCCACAGGCAAATCAGGAGGATCTCCGCCCTGGAGCGAGCGGCCGAGAGCGCCAAGAACAGACACGACAGCATGGGCGGAGCGTCCAGCATCGCCGAGTCGGAGAGCTCGTTCAAAATGACGTTCAAGAGGGAGACCAAGGTGCTGAAGACGCTGTCGGTCATCATGGGGGTGTTTGTGTGCTGCTGGCTTCCGTTCTTCATCCTCAACTGCATGGTGCCCTTCTGCGAGCAGTCGAGCGGAGGCCAGGCTTTTCCCTGCATCAGCCCCACCACGTTCGATGTGTTCGTGTGGTTCGGCTGGGCTAATTCCTCCCTCAACCCCATCATCTACGCCTTCAACGCAGATTTCCGCAAGGCCTTCTCCATCCTGCTGGGCTGCCACAGACTGTATCCAGGAGGCCACAACATGGAGTCGGTCAGTCTAAACAAGAAATGACTCACGACTCTCTCACAGCGCTGACTCATTCCTAATGCTTAGAGTCCGAGTGTTCCTGTTGAGGCCGGTCGGATCGACTGGAAACGAACATGCTGCTGTCTGTGCTACCTCTTGGTGTGACTGAAGGATACGCTGACCCTGTATGTACCCGTCATGTTTGTGGCGGGCGAGAGGCACGCGCCTGTGTGAAGACGGACTGTCAGACTGAGCTTGTGCATGCTCACTGCAGTCGCTGCAATGTCCTCACATGGAAGGGGCCCCAGAAAGAGGAAAAGGGGATTTGGGTGAACTGGGATTAAGACTCTGAGGCTGTTTCACCAGGGAGCACAGCGGCGGTGACACGCCTCCTGGACAGATAATCCCATGACTGGGCAGCGTGGTCCCTAATGCCGTCAGACACTGCTCTCTTCAATACCATCACAAACATGTACGCAAACACAAACACTGTCAAAACATGCCCTTCTGAATACAGCGCTCAGCATGCACAGCACCACAAATCATGGAATGTTGTTAGAGTCATTGCGCTTTACATCCTGGCCTCTGCAAGGAGTCCTCTGATAAAGCATCAAACCATAGTATCACAGAGATCAACGTAAAGGTAAATGCTATCAACTGGGAATTTTTTATTTATGTCTCGGAGTTTGTCTCATTCTCACTTCGAATCAAATGTTCTCGAAGGATCAATTATTTGTTTCAGAGCTTGAAAGTGTTTTATGGATGAGTGTCTCAAATTACTTGGTGTCCTGTATTTTTCAAAAACAACAGCCAGTGACCTCTTTTCGTCGTCTGACTTCAGGCGGCATCTTTCACAGTTCAGGTTTGTTTTCAGGGCAGAGGCAGAATTTAATTGTGTGAATAAATATGTTTCAGTTAGCTCTTTGAAAGGTATAGTACGCAGGATTTTCTTTAAAAAAACAATGTATGCACTCATACAAAAGTAATAATTTCCAATGAATTTTTAATGAGCTACTGGAAGTATGCACTGCTGTGTTTATCTCCAGGGAGGCTTCTCTCTGACTGCGTTTTCCCACTTTCTGATTGTTTTGCTGTGAATGGGATGTTTCTGGCTGGCGATGTTTAGACAGGTCAGTGCCGTGGGCTCAAGTAATGAGTTTGCAAAAATCTACATCTGCATACACTTCTGCATGTAGTGGACATTTCATATGCACCAAATCCCACTGGTGTTGATCCCACCCAAGTTTGAGTGGTGTGTTTACAAACACAAACCCACAAATCCTGCATACTGTACCTTTAAATGAAACTGTTAAAGGACATTTCTGGTTTAGAAAGACCTATTTGTATGGGTTTAGAAGGCTGTCACTGACATTGCCACTATTAATCCCACAGATTAGGCCAAAAACTGGAAAAAAGAGCAGAAACTATATGACAGCACAAAATATAAAATGAGGCTAATTTGGTTGAACTGATTCTACAACATGTGATGCTTGTTGTCTTATGGCTGGAACATTATATCGTGAGTTGTTTGTTTCTTGATGTGATGTCATGTGTTCTCTCAGGTTCTAGTGGATTAGAAAGGTTGGAACATTTTGGGAAAATTGACTAAGCTTGGATAAAAAAAAAAGAACTGGATACAGTGTTGGAGGTGGGGCCTTGTTCCATTATATGAAAGCTGCTCATTGCAAGGGCATCTCCTTGCCCCGCTGCTCAAATGCATGGTACTAATCATGTGTAGGAGCATAAGAATAAGTATATAGAATTAACGAATTTTTGACCGAAAATCTGAGAATTTAAGATTAATTATAATGTGAGATACTGGCTGGGTTACAGAGTTTTCTATCTCAGATTTGGAGGGAAACTGGTATTGGATCACATGACGATATGGCCTCTACACCTTCCTGTGTCCAGTTCTTATAATACAGCCATGCTTCCTATATCCCTGTAGTTCCTGGCAGCCTCACAGTCATCACCACAGGCGCAGACAGCAAAGCTAATACTCAGCTAATCACTGATATCACATTCCTCAACCAACTTTTTTGGTCTCCTTAATGAGACTAAAATCTGAACAAACTGACCAGTGAATTGTCCTGGAAGGACAAACATTGTATAGTGGAATGTGACCTGGATGCAAAGACGTCATTATCAACGGTTACCTCTGATTTGGTGTGTATTGTATTTATTAACCTTTTTTTCCCTATCTGTCAACTACAGTGAGTATTAATAACACAGACAGAGGATGGTGTGTGTACGTGGCTGTGATTAATCTCTATAGAATAAGCAGTTTTTATAGAGGTGCGGCCACAGTGCTGTTATAATGTTGTTATAATCCATCCATAACAACTTCAGATGAAACCGTGCAGTATCTGCGTCATCCATGTGGAAATATCTCACTGGACAGCTTAATAAAAGTGTATTTGTCCAGTTTCACCAAGTCTGGTGTGTGTGTGTGTGTGTGTGTGTGTGTGTGTGTGTGTGTGTGTGTGTGTGTGTGTGTGTGTGTGTGTGTGTGTGACTGGTCATGCAGCGTGACCTCCACAGATCAAACCTCCTCCAGCATATTTCACACCAGGATCCTTCGGGCAAAACCCGAAGGGACCAGCTGAGTCTCACATTTTAAATTTCACTCTCACATTACTCTGGTGTTTGTGAGTGTGTGTGTGTGTGTGTGTGTATGTGCGCACGTGCATGTGTGTGTATGTGCGCATGTGCATGTGTGTGGTGTGTGTGTGTGTGTGTGTGTGTGTGCATGTGTGTGTGAATGATCAGCCTTGTGATGTATTGCCACCATTAGCAAAGTGAAGGCCCAGTCTTTGGTGAATAGCCAGGTATAATAAAGTAGATCAACCTGTCACTTCTCACCTCGCACTGTCGCAGTGCTTTCTTTTCTTCTTTTCTCAGCTGCTTTAAGGTTGTTTATAGTCTTTAGTAATCGACACACTAGTGAATATACAAGACCAGTGTCATGGGATTTGATTAGTGTATAAATAAGTATACTAACAGTCAATCAGTGTGTAGGATACACAAACCTAATATTAGATCTATGTTACCTCAAGCCAATTGTAGATTCTCTCCCTAGAAATCCTACACATGGGTCCTTAAAGGACTCCCATGATGGAAAATTACTGATTTTAAGGTAGGTGTCGAAGGTGTGTGTCTGGGGGACTTAGTGATTCACAAAAGCTGATAAAAATCCATAAAGTCAATTGTTTGTAATTGTGAAGAGAAAGAAACACCCCAGAAAACTTCTAAAACTGCTCGCACAGTGACGACACTTGGTCAATGGTTACCGCCCACATCCGAGGAGCCCACAGAGGTTACAGGTAGAACAGCTGATCCTGTGAGTATTTTGACCGCAGATGGTCATTTAACACTTAAATAAATAAATATATACAGATATATATATATAGAGAGAGTGAGCTAGTTGATGTGTGGCACGGGGGGAGACAAGGATGTATCATGGATTTTATTTCCCCATGCAGACACAGTTAAACATCCCCTCCCTGATCTGTCGTCTGTTCCCGAAATGATACATGAAAATCTAAGTTGATTTGATGTCAGGCCTTATGCTCATTAGATATAATGAATACCGCTGTTGACAAGTCTGGTTGTCAGCAAGCATAAAAATGTCTAGATCTGATTTATTGTAGTAGCTTTGTCTTGTCAGATGAACATTTTTAAATTAAAGGCCTCGTATTAAATAATACGTCTCAAGGGGAATTAGAGGATTGGATCTTTCAATCAAATTAACTTCATGCTCATCAGAAATGAGACAAACTAAATATTGGGTTGATGACAGTTTCTCTCTCTCTCACTCTCTCACTTATACACAAACACATACATACATACACACACACACACACACACACACAACACACACACACACACACACACACACAGAGACACACAGCGAGAGTCACAAACACACACAGTTGTCCTTTAAAGCCTGCTTCTCTCCGGGCCCCGGACTGCCCTTGCCTCTGTGAAAGCTCCTCAAGCGTGCCACAGGAAGGGAACAGCAATTAATTTGACTGACATCATTCAGAGTGATGGCTGAGGTGGCGACAAGACAGTGTTTGTGTGCGCGTCCGTGTGAAAGTGTGTGTTTATGTGCATGGTGCAGTGCCATTGTCACCTGCTCCAGCGCTCAACCCAAAGTCTCTACAATGTCAACAGCCAGGAAACAATACAGATTTGTCTCCTTTCACTATCTTATCTTTTAGTGTGCATGTGTGTGCGTATACGTGTGTGTGTGTATTTGGCCCCCAGGGGAGCTGCAGACATTCTCAAAGCGATTCTGTCTCCATAGATTGGCACATCGAAGAAGTGATGTTAGACATGGCAACTTCAGATGATGCTAATGACTGGCCCTGGGGAGATGATTTACTGAGACAGCGAGAGATAAAGAAAGGGGCATGGAGAGCGACACTGTCTTATGTAAGTATCAAGCAACCCAAAAAAAAGAAAGACTTTCAAAGGAAGCGCTGTACATTTGAACAAAGTCAGACTGCAGCCACATCTGCAGTGAAGTGCCCCCTGAGGTCACATGTGGGTTAATGCACCTGGACACATGACTCTGCAAGAGCAAGAAAGAGCCAGGTCCAACTCCACCATGACTCAGCAACTTCTGCCTATTGTCTCTGTTTCAGCCGTGTGTATGTGAAGACTGTTCACATATATGAAGGTAAGCGGGTCGGTTCAAGTGACGGGTATAACTCAGTTGGTTGGGTTGAAATCAAATGATTGGTCATGCTAAAGGCGCAGTGTGTAAGAGTTTGGTCATTTTGGTCACTTCTGAAAATATGACAAAATAAATGACAAACCGACATTTTCATGAATTTGTTAACACCTGAATGGAGCAGGTCGTCGCACTGGGGGGCGCCACGTTATTACAATGGCCCAAAGTGGACATGCTAAACATCTTTTGAATTTTAATGACAACTGAAGTCGACCACAGCTTCTCCTGCATGCTCAGAAGGGTGAGGGTGAGGTGATGGATACAACATGCAACTTCACCTCTAGAGGTCACCAAATCGTACACAGTGCAGTATTGTGCGGGCTGGCAACACCAGAATTTGTTTTCAAACGTATTATCCGGATGTGTCGTAGAATTCAGTGAGTAAGAAATGTGAAAGAATAACAGAATAACTGTCCCTACACGTGGAATCCATGCAATTCACCTGTTGGCAATTATGTGTTTTTATTCTGCATTAGATACTATGTAGATTATTCATAACATGCAGATATATAATACCGCTTATCTAACACCTAACACAATATGAGAGTGAACAAAGGATGTCAACATGTTCGGAGGTGAGCAGATGCTCAGTACTCATCTTCAACTGATAGAGATAAGAGCTGTTGGCATGACAGGTCCACATCTGTGTGGTCCTCCTGCACCAGGTTCCTCCAGTGAGGCATCCACAGAAAAATGTGATCCGTGCAAGACTGCAGGTGGACCTCTTTGTGAGCCATGGACACGAAAGGTCCGTATACACACAGAGCAGGTTTCAGCAAAAGCTGTTTTACCCAGAGCTTCAAAAATAGATGCTGAAGTCCCTACAAGGGACGGCCCACATCTTTTGACCTTTGCTGTTTCGTCCTTTGTGGAAAGCCCCTCCAATCCCTCCTCTTTTATTCTTGCTCTTCCTCATCTCAAGCCCCCCCCCCCCCCCCCTCCTCCTCCCTTTCCCCGC
>JAFBJT010005331.1:194541-219480 GCA_016785325.1 Chascanopsetta lugubris
CAGCCCCCCCCTTTTTTTCTTTCCTTTTCCCCCTCCCACGCCCCCCCCCCCCCCCCCCTCCTCTCTGTTTACAGTGAGCGCTGCGGGCTGCTCGGCAGCGCCCTGTTGCCATTCATCACCCCAACTGGCTCCAGTGGCGCTTCACTCATTTCATCAGGTTTTTCCTTTAATTAGTCAAGTATCTGTAAGAGACAGGAAGTGAGACTGAGTGAAAGCTAGTGATTATTATGTCGCATATGAAGGTAGACGGCACAGCAAGCTTCCATTAGACATGAGCACAGGACCTGATCAGTAAATGTCTTCATGAATACACTTATACCTGACAAGTATTTTCACATTTCACTGCACCTGCTCCTTTACACTCCAAACCCTTCACTCTTGTACTTATTTCATTCTATTCATGGCTGCTCTGCATAAATCTGTCTGTGCTGTTCATCTGAACTAGATATTAGATAATACTGTGCACTGGATGCATGGTCATACTGTGTCAGGGAGTGACCTCTGCTGGTGATGGACCGGAAATGGAGATGAGTTGACCCGGGACAGATACAAATCTTCCACTGACAGATTTGGCATATTGGCCACATCATTTCCAGTATTATCCTTATGTGTGGCCGGTTACAGATGGTCACTGAGGCAGTGGCGTTAAATAAATCCTTTAAGATGAGGAGCAAACCAGGTCAGTGAAAGCGGATCAAATTATACATGAATATTAAGCTGAGTGCAAATGAGGCTGGCTGACGAAGTGTTTATCTTTTTGGAGCGGGGTGACGTCCACTCGAGCCACGCTCCGTCTGAGAGAGACGTCTCTGAGCGCAGGCCGTGCTGTTAATGATGCCAGTGTTAGATGATGCTGCACGCTGCTGGTAGGACGCCCCGTGGGCGAATTGTGATGAACTGTGATGATGCTAATGCTAATCAGTTAGCTGGTTATGTTTTTTTAAGAGCACGACATGGGCAGTAGGAACTGACTGAGGCAGAGCAGCAGAGTGGTTCCGGCGAACCATGACGGAGCTGGTGTGCGTCGTCATGTTGTGAAAAAAAGAGGCTTCTCATTTAGATATGTATATAAATAAACTTTGATGTAGGAATTGTATAAACAAATGAAGTATGTATCCTTGACCTCATGCAGTTGAAGGCAGTGCATTGAGATAATTATCTCCATCACAGGTGATGACAATGTGCTGCACTAGAACACTGTCAGTGCTCAGCAGGACGCACTGACAGGACCCACATGCGGAGAGCATGAGTCATACATTTTCAAAACAAATGTGTGTCAAAGTTATCTCAATCAGCAACCAGTCCATACTTGTAAGTGACAACAGAATCGAATGTCAACAAACATTAGAGCACTTCAATTTAAAATTGTTTTAGTAAAAATGTATTAATGTTGAGGCCGGGATTGAGTTCAAGTCAGAATTAAAGCAGACTGGTGGAAGTTTGTGTGTTTCCAAATGTCCTTTTTCTCCGAAATGTCAAATATTCCCCCGATGGGCCTCATCTCCGTCCTCTGTGACATGTCTGATCAGGTGTGCTGTGAGTGGAGGTGACGTTTCTTCTCAAACATCCATCACTCCATGGCAGAGGGGGTGCTCTAAATTACAGGAGCCATTTTTCAGAGGCTGATAAAATGTCCCATCTATTTTTCTATCTACTTCCTGTTTGAGCTGACCAATCACAAAAGACAGGGCCAAACTGCCAATCAGAACTGGTAGCACTGTCCAGAGTGTTTCAGGAAGACAGAGACAACAGGAGCTGGAGCGGTGGACAGAATGAGGAAACTACAGTGATATTTGAACACCTGACACTGTTAAGGCCTATGACCTCAAAAGCAATTAATGTTACCCCACTGCTAACTTGCTAAATTGTGATCCCTTGTTATCCCCTCTTATCCCTTATGTGGTCTAAAAAAATGAGAGGAATGTTGAAATTGTCATTCATGTTGACTTTGTCCAGCTGCATCCACTGAAACCCTCTGAGACTGTGCAGTGCACCATGTTCTCAACTTCCCAACATAAAAACCATGGGCTCACTAGTGACACTGCACGCTGTGGAGGAGTCCTGCATAAAAATAAGCTTAATGATGTCAATGCAAAACGATCTGTACGACACCAAAAGGTTGTTTGAGGGGGTGCATCTCCTCCTCTGCTGCAGCTTTCACCAGTCTTTATATAATATGTCTCCTGTGAGTTCTCTCACCTTATGGAAGTGCAATAATTAATCAGCTTTCAGTAGCCTGCACAGGCCAGTATGTTTGAGGGCAACGACAACAAGTAGCGGGGACCGCTAATTTGTCTGCATCTGCAAGGAGTAAGAGCGAGACACAAGCAGGGAGACAGAGAGTAAACACAAACTACATCCCCTGCCGGATACCACTGCATACTTTGGAAGTTCAGCACTCGTGCCTCCAAAAAAAAGGGATGAACAGAGCGAGAGGATAGTACAGGCGACCACTCAGCAACAGACATCCCACACCAGCAATGACACACTGACAAGCTGAACAAACATCCCCAACAAAGACAGAGAGCAGAGCAGAGCAGAGGAGGGGAGGGAGATGAGGACAGTGGGTTGAGGAGGCTCCAGAGTTGAGGAGGAAACTGGGAGCAGACGGCGACGAGGTGCACGATACGGAAACCGATTCACAGTCCTCAGTGTCCTCAAGGGAATGACTGTTACAAAGACACCGTAACCTTTTTCTGTTACGATCATCACAGCTGATCCCAGGTATGTAGAGGGGGATTCAAAGGCGCAGGCTTCAGCCACGGTCTTTTCTAACTCTGGTTCAAATTCTGCTCTTTAGCTAAGAGTCAGTTAGCCTGGAATTTCAATGGAGATAATCCGGGCTGTGAAAACATCAATATGACTTTAAAGGTGCAGTGTGTACGACTTAGTCTCTAAAAATATTATAAAACAATTCTATACTGACATTTCCATGAATTTATAATCACCCAAATGTTTTATTTTTCTCTTCATTACCCTTAAATGAGCCCATAAATGTATATTCACATGCGGAGCGTGTTCTCTCTATGGGGCCTGCCATGTTTTTACTGTAGCCCAGAGTGGACATGCTAAACATCTTTTGAGTTTTAATGACAACTGAAGTCTACCATAGGTTCTCCTGCATGCTCAGACGCATGAGGTGTGGCGGCCCCTGTAAAGAGGATCCACTCCTCATGTAAATATACATTAATGGGCTAATTTAAGGATAATGGAGAAACAAATAAAACATTCAGGAGATTATAAATTCATGGAAATGTCAGTATGTAATTGTTTTATAATATTTTGAGAAGTGACAAAAATGACTGAAATCTTACTCAAAGCAATTTCACTCTTATTTGATTAACTGCTGAACCCTCAGTGGCTCCTTGACTTTCTTAGACCACATCAGCCCACACATCACAGATACATGATGCAATGAATGAGTCATTGCAGTTGTAAAATTAATAACAAAGACACGAGGAGTGAGGCGACGCAGCTTCACTCACAGGGTCCAGGAATAGAATCACCTCTCACATTTGTTCCTGTGGCAGGACGGAGCCCGGGCTGCATGTTTGTGTTGCTTGTTCAGCTCCATCGGACGGAAGCAGACACTCTTTGGTCTATTTAAGGAAGTGAATTGTGAAACAGCAGCACGGCGGGAGCAGTCTCTCCCACTGGAAAGTTCAGATGGGACCACACGAGACACCGGAGACACAGCTGTGTGCAAGGGGACATCGCTTCCTTCATCGTGTTGAAGACAAATGAAGAAGAACATCACATCTCTTCCGTCTCTGAAACTGAGCCATCAGGCCCCTTCCTATGCCTGTAATGATATCTTCCAAGACAGGAAGTGGAGGCAGGTAAGCGCCATCATGGCCTTCACCTGATGGATGGATTTCATCGCGGTTCACAATGATTGAATAAGCAACAAAAGAGCAGAAGAAGAGCCTGTGTGGCTCATCTGTTCTCTACACTTTCATATTACTGCTACATGACAGGAAGTAAAGGCTTTCATAATCCACCAGCTGACCACATGTTGATGTAACCCGCTGAAAGCCCCTCTAAGGCGCACTGAGCATGTAACAATGTAATATGATCTTGTTGGAACAGGTCTTTTTTCCCTGCTTCTCCTCCACAAAGAGGTCACACCACACGCAGTTCAGGCGCACGACCGTCCCTGACAGCTGGTTTGCGGGTAGTGGGGGGTGTGTGACATCTTGCTCAAGGGCACAAATATTAGCCCATTTTCATCTTTTTGACACGATTCTTGAACTTTTCTGTGGATGTTTAGTAGTATGTACATCTCAATAAGCCCTGTATTTACAGTAACCCAGAATGGACATTCTTAATATCATCTGAGCCTCAATGACCACTGAGGGCTACCATAGGTTTTCCTTCATGCTCAAAAGGGTGAGGGTGAGGTGATGGAGAGAACATGCACCTTCAGCAGTGCATTTCACCAAATCTTACACACTGCACCTTTAAAGTTTCCATCCATCAGGATATGGATGTGACAACAATGCTGCACTTCAGGTTTTCACTGTGGCCAGAACACAATGGATATGAGCCTAAAGTTGCTCACTTGTAAAACAGGAAATGTCATGTCATCTTCTTCCGCTTATCCAGTATTCTGGGTCGCGGGGTATTTCTACCAGTACGCATAGGGCCTTTTTTGGGGGAGTATCAGAGTCAGGGCCACTGACACTGCAACAGGGATTCAAACCAGTGACCTTTGCTTCCAAAGGCGACTGCTCTAACCACTGAGCCACTGTCGACAAAAACAGGAAATGTGGCCTAAATTTTCTAAAACAAACAGGCCTTTATTGACAAATGTTGTTCTGTATGTGATGTGTGGTTTGCATATAAAACTGACTCATGTGGTTAATGGTGAATATGGCCCAAATATCACAAATCCCCAAAAATGGGCCACCTTTGTTTGACACCTGGTATTACTACATCGTTTTTGTGCCCCAGATCAGGCAAAGAGGAATAGACCCGCTAAGGTCCATCCTTTAGTGTGGTATGTGGGCCAGAGGACCGTTTGGGCCAAATCTGGGCCAAGACTATTTTACAAAGTGGGTTATTCTTTTTAAGGACAGTGGGTGAGAGGTGGAAACCCTGAACCAGGCCAACACAAGCAACAACCTCTCACCTACACCCATATTGACACCTCTGGATGTTTTGTGTTCCACTGATCCAATCCCGCTCAGTATATCTTTGGACTGTGAGAGGAAGCTACAGATGTGGGAATATGCAAACTCCACACACAGAGACATAGACTCATGTCCTTTCGGTGACAGACGTGCAAACCACTGTGCCACCCTTGTCTATTGACAACATTGTGCCCTTCAAATCTTCTTCTAAATCAATGCTGAAGACTTTCCTGTTTGGTTTGAGGGCTATGTTAATCTTCACTGATTGTTCCATATGGAGGTTTGCTCCTTTGCCCAACCCACCTTCTCTTTACCATTAACTCAGTGTGTAACCAGCAGCCTGCATATTCAGTATAACTGAATCTGTCAATCGAGTGGAGACTCATTGTGTCTCAAAATGTTTTACTGTTAATGTTTTTAATACTTCCACAAGGTGGATTCTTTAAGGTATTGTATGCAGGATTTTTGGGTTGGTGTTGGCTCCTCCTCCCCAGCCCTTAAACACCAGTAGGACTATGATTCAAGTTACAGTGAAATAGGGACATTTGCTGCAAAAAATTAAAGAATCTGATAACACAGTTAGTTGCACATCATAATAATACAAAAATTAGAACTTAAAGCAAGGAGCAGATTACAACATAGTTCTAGTGACTGTACAACGATGAACGAAAAGGATTATTGTTGTATGAAAGAAACCTGCGAGTTTAGATGATCTAAGATGTCAAGGATAATGAGGTGCACTGTAACTAAAATGGAAACATATCGTAGCGATCGCATAGAGATACACAATCTCGATCGCGTGTGTCCGTGCCCATTGGTCTTTGTATTTTCAGCATCTCTGGCACAGCGAGTGAGTGTGCTTAAGTTACTAGAGAGTGTTGGAGGGCTCGCTCTCCGTCACTACAATGGAGGCCATAGGGTAGATTGATGACTCAGAGGATCTCAAGAGACCGAGCGGACACACAGATCTGTGGGGAGACACAGACAATAGTGAAGGCTACAGATGGAGCCGCACTGAAAATGCTCGGCTGGAGGGGCATGCGCCTCCCACCGGCAATGTATGAATGTAGCTCTATGGGAGACAGAATTCCACAGGCATTAATGTGTCCTGTTCGGAAAAGTCACATCAGAATGAAACTGAAAGAGGTCCAATCTAAAAATGGCAGGTCTTCTAAGCTGGAGCACAGAGGGCAGTGTGTATTGAAAGTACAGGACTGGCTTAAATGTAACTTCACGCTGTGTGTTGACCTCAGAGTTGGAGCAGCTTTTATACAATAAAACACCTGGATGTTGTTGAGAGGCTGAATAGGAGAAATAGATTAGATTGATACAAATGTGTTTCCCACCTTCACATGTATGATATTTAAGAGGCTTTTACAAAAGCTCTAAAAAGAAAGCATGTGTCACAGCAAGGTGACATGCATAGTCAGCATTTTATCCATTGCTCACACAGCCATGTTCACACTCGTTGGACATGGAGGAGCATTATAAAAAACAAAAAGGAAAATATTCACAAAAATAAGTTCCACCTGAACAAGCGCTTGCTGCAGCTACGCAAGCATCAAATGGGACTTCAATGTATCTGAAGGCTAGTTCCAGAGAAGCCAAGGAGGCTGGCAAAGCCACAGCTGCAAGGTGACCAGTCAGAGCTTGCAGGAGCTTCATCTGATGCTGAAGAGTGCAGCTCTCTCTGCTACGGGCAGGTGTGTGAGAGCTATTATTGAGGGGCAACCTCCGGTGCAGACGGATGAAGCACAATAGGAAGTGAAAAAACATGCAGTTCATAGGGTGGCCACTGGGGGCAGACTCTAAAAGGGAGCAAATGCCCATAGACTCTCATGTTAAAATAGCCAACTTCAGAGGTGAATGAAACATGTATAAAGCCTACAAACTTCGGTTTTGGTCTCAATCTGTCACATGTTTTGCAGTGACAACTGTACGGGGGGGAATTTTTTTCTAACTCGCTTATTTTTATTCTATTGACGTTTGAAATTGCATATATTTCGGGGCGTGGTCTCTTGACTGACACCCGAGTCGACCCGTTATGTAGGTGACAGCACCACGAGTTGACCCACAGCTCGGTGTGTGTTCCGCCTCTTTGCCTGTTTTTGAATGAACCAGGAACAAGGAGGAGTTTGGCAAAGATGGCAACAAGGGACTCACGCACACTTTTGCCACAAAACCAACGGGTGACATCACGGACGCTACGCCCATCTCTATATACAGTCTAGGGCAATTACACACTGAACTAGCTTAAATGCACAGAGTGTAAGATTTAGTGTCATCTATTGGGGAAGTAGCATGTTGCAGATGACAGACACATTTATCTTCAATGCGTGTAGGAGAACCTATGGCAGCCTTCAGTAGTCATTTAAAGTCAAAACATGTTTAGTTTGTCCACTCTGAGCTACTGTAAAAATACAGTGGCCAAACATCCATAGACAGGACCTACTCCGAAAATAAATACAAAGGCACATGCTGGTGCGATGCAAACACTTCACTCAACCCACATGTGGTTTTTCACTCATAGAAAATATTGAATAATTACTTATGATATTTCTAAAAAATAAAATTGAATAATAGTACCAGAATCGTACACACTGAATCTTTAAAGATGTCTCTAACACTACGCATATTCCCAGGACAGTTGAGGCTGACTGAGGTCAGGAATGTCTCATTTTTTTTTTTTATAACAGCCTGTTCACCCTTTGGAATTGAAGAGTGGTTTTGAAACAAAAAGGTTGCTTAATGCACCTTAAAAAAAGAAAAAAGAAAGACTCCTCTGGTTTCCATTTCTGAGACGATTTCTCCCCCTTGTTGCCATCAGTGCCCCAGATCTACAAAGAAGACTTGACATGACCTGAGAGGATGCTCTCTGTCTTATTACCTCAGAGCCAAACCTTTTAGGTGTGTCTTTATGTTTAAGTGGGTCACGTAGTTTGATTGAAGGGAAAGTCTCTCGAACACCACGTTCAAAGAACCAAACAAAAGACAGAAACTGCTAGAGGTGGCATTACTCTGAGAACGGAGGACTGCGTCAGTGTGTCTCAGTGTGTGTGTGTGTGTGTGCACGAGAGTGTGTGTGTTAAGATCAAGTTCACCCGGTAAGGAATCTGTCAACTTGAGCCTCTGTTTGTGCTGCCACCTTAACAAGTAGCACACAAATCAAATTAACAAAGAGGGGTGAGCGTGGCATCATGATCATTAATAACGACTCTGCTGCAAGAAGAAAAAGCAAAAAAAAAGAGGAGGGTAAAACAAACAAACAAACAAACAAACAAACAAATCCATGGCTAGCGACAAAGGACAGAGCAGGGATTGTTCAGGGAGACACACCTGCTCCACAGCTTTGAAGACAAGATGAAAGTGTTTCCTATAATCACAGCGCTTCAAGCAACACAAATGTCAATGCTTTTTACAGCTCTGGCCTGTGAGCTGTGTGGAGTCAACCAAAAAGAACAAAAAAAACCCCACACACAGCCCCGCCCCTTACGTTGTTTGTTGCATCTCACATTACTGCCACCCCTGTGAGAAGCCATCCTCAGATTTGTGTTTGTCTACAGAGCGATGAAGCGTGCGACTGTAGCTCAACTTCGCAGGAGGCGTGCAGCTCCGTGGCCGAACGTTCCTCCGACTCTTGGATTCGCCTGACAGCGTGGGACACGAGAGGAACGGAGGCCTTTATTTTCTGTGAAAACACAAAAGGCCCGTGCTAGCCGCTTTGTTTGGCTTCAAAATGCATTTTTAACACTTAAATGGATTCATGACTCATGTGCAGTCATGTTTGATGAAATGCCACTCTGATAGAAGTAATTAGATGGCTGCTCATTATGAATTATTATTTTCTAATTATTATACCGTGAATATTTATATCCCATACTCTTATCCTCTGTCTGAGCTGATGTAATGGTTGTTTGCAGCGGTGCATGTGTAAGGACCCTCAAGCTTCTGTCCCTGTAACACTGAGCTCTGGAAATCCCCCGTCCCCCAAACTCAAGCCATGTTACCACCAGCACAGTGGAAACCGTTTCATCTTTAATTCATTCATGACTCATCACTGGATTCCAAGTAAGATAACGTGTAAACCTCTGTCGGAGATGATATGTGCTTACCTAATAAATGTCCTGAAATGTTAAGAACAGGTCTATTAATGTGAGAGTGGGGAGCAGTGTGGAGACCAGGGTGCCGGAACACTTGGAAAGCTGCTACACCTTGTGGAGTTATGATGGAACAACATGTGACCAAAGGCTGGGAAGACACAGGAAAAGATAGGGTGGTCACAATCAAGTGAAAATTAAAATGTTGTGATGTGAAAATGTAGGGAGGGAAATTAGTGGCCCTGGGTTCAAATACTTGGGTCTTAACTTTTCCTTTAAAGGTGCAGTGTGTAAGATGTTTTGTCATTTCTACTTAAACAATCACAAAACAATTACATACTGATATTTTCATGAATTTATAATCACCTAAATGTATATATGTTTTTTCCATTATCCTTAATTGATCCCATTACTGTATATTTGCATGAGGAGCGGGTCCTCTCTATGGGGGCCGGCATGTTTTTACAGCAGCTCAGAGTGGACATACTAAACAACTTTTTTGAGTTTTAACAACAACACGTCTACCATAGGTTCTCCTACGTGCTCGGAAGGGTTAGGTGATGGACATAACATCACCACGAGATGTCACCAAATGTTACACACTGTACCTTTAACATATGAGTCAAATAGTAAGAGATGCTCTGGATCAGAAGTAAGATAAAAGGTGACAAGAAGCATAACATAAAAGAGCATTTCATTCCACGACAGAAATTATTTGTGTCTCTTTACAGTTCTCTGACACTGGCATCAGCCCTCATCACGAAAACAATAACTAATTCATATTTTTCTTTAGAATCCTCTGCATGTGCGATGCCTCTGTTTTGATGCAGTTAGTGGCATCATGCTTGTGATCAAACCTCTCTGACATAATCTTGCAGTACTCTCACATGGGCTTATTCTGACGATATCCAGAATTTTAACTCTGAGGTGAGCAGGAGAAACTGCAGAAAACGTCCACGGCAATAGACCTAGACATTTGCAATGTTGTAGAAAGCCCCACTGGATAATTTCAGGGAACTATCCAGAGTTCCCGCCACGTTTGAAGGCAGCTTTGCAATCACTTTAGTGACTTTTAGTCACTTTAGTTCATCACAGGTCAGCCGCTCAGCTTATCACTGTGATCACCTCTTCCACTATGCAAACATCTGACAGTGGAGAGTATTGGGCAATCAAAGCGTTTAAAGGACTCACTATCTGCGTAATTCTGGGTTTGATTTCAAAATGGAGGGGAACAAATGGACTGTGAAATATGTGCTAATGGCAACAAGCACTCTGAGTTTATAGAAGGAAAGAGAGAGAGGAAGACAGAGAGAGAGAGAGAGAGAGAGAGAGAGAGAGAGAGTGAGAGAGACTATAGAGTACAATGCCTTGTTCTGTTATTAACGCGTCTCCATGTATAATTTCACAGTGTTGTAAAGTCGCAAATCAGAGACAAGGGCAATTAAACCACTGACTGCAGAGGGACAGTCTGGTTTGATGCTATGTTAGAAAGTTCATGGAAAGTATACAATTAAAAAAAGCAGCTCAAGTAAATCTCTACCTCTGAGATATGAAAGGGCAATACACAATCAAGACAATGTGAGATATGTTATTTGCAGAAAACTTTAGAGGCTGGATACGCATTCATTAAAGAGTACAACACTCCTTTACACAGGCCACCCTGTTTAATATCCACCTACAGTGGAGCCCGACTCTCCCCTCTGTGTATGTGAGGTGCATACAGCATTATACCATGTTTACAATCCTCTGTCTGAAGCTCTTAAGCAGATCAGAAGGCATTGCTTTACTCCAATTTCTGTTTGATCCATCATGCACAACACAACATGAAGAGACGTGGACGCTATTGATGACACACCCTAGCTTTAAGTTCTCACCTGAAACTCAAAGGTTTGGTTTTTAATAATGGAACAACTGCTTCAATGTTTAACACAAACAAAGGTACCTTGGAGATGTATGTATTGAAATTCAGATAATCCCAGAGTGGTTGTGTTAAGCATATTTTAAGATTCCTGGATTTACTGTTAGGCCATTATAATCTACTGTTGAGTGGTGTGGTCATCCAATCATTTTAGGTCATGAAAAAGCTCCCACAGTGGCCTGTTTTGCAATAAATCCAGAGAGAGGCAGGGCCACTGAAAAATTTGATTCTCATGTGAGACTAGGAGACATGGAAGTGGAGGAAACGTGACAGGAGACATGTCAATCGAGGAAAGACCAAAGTCTAGGACGGATGTAAGCATGGAGAACATCTAATTCTACAAAACATGCAAATGTTTGTTAATGCAGGGTGTGGCCTCTTGACTGACACCTGGGTCGACCTGGCATGTATCCCTGGTGATGTGACGGCACTATGGGCCCTCCCACAGCTCTGTGTGTGTTCCGCCTCTTTGCCCGTTTTTGAATGAACTGAGAACCAGGAGAAGTTAGGATTCCGCAAGATGGCAACGAGGGATTCGCCCCCACAATTTGCCTCAAATGCACTCTGCAGAAAGCAGTGGGTGACGTCACGGACGCTACATCCATTTTTAAATAAAGTCTGTGGTTCATCTGGCCGAACATTCAAATCTACATCTGTGGCCTCTCATTTCCTTTAGAGCGGATTGCAAACTGGAACACAGTGACACAGATATGAGTGAAATTAGCAGGCTAACACTTCCAGCTCCATTGTCTCACATTCAATGAGCTTTTTTCTGGATAGCTTTTCAGTTACAGGCCTGGAACGTTTGTGGTTAACACATGCGCGAGAGACCTTGTTTTGTTACACAATATAAAACACACAGGTGAATAGCATGTTCCTGAATGCAGGTGCTTTAGTAATCCTTGAAAAAAGGTTAGTTGCAAACAAGGAGCTAAATGGAAATATCATATGTCATAACATGGTTTTCTGTGGTGGTGACCAGGAATTCCTTCAACAGTGGTATAGCTTGTCAATAGCCTAATTGGCTTTTTACCCCAACATTTATGGATTTTAAATAATCAAGTAAAGTCACCTTATCAACAGCATCTTATTTTGCAGAGCAAAATGTGTACAATCTAAGACTTGCTACAGAGTTTAATTTCAGCCACCATCCAAATTTTAATACAAAAATCCCATTGACTTTTTCATTGAGGTAACAGGGTGATGAAAATGTCCGGGTATCCCTTACAATATCACTTAAGCCATCTGTTTATGTCAACAATAAAGTATATGTGGCCTGATTAGTATTCCCTTTGTTGTCAGTGTCCCATGCTGAGTCAGGATAGAGAACAGTCAAAGTAAGTGAGTTGGGTGCTGTATCCTCATCTTTCTATTGTCTGTCCTCAAAAGGACGTTCATGCGTCTTCACTCAAGTTCAGATCCTTTGCAGACCAGGTCCCTCATAAAGTGCATGATGGAATATTTGCTCCTTTACCTCCATCAAGTTCCGCAACACTTTGTTTCTTTGATGCTGTCAGGAGAGGTGAAACAGTCTGTAGCCAAACTGTGAGGCGTACATGGCCAGATGGAGAGGGAGAGGTGAACCTCGGCTGTATGAGCAGACCTGCAGTCCATAACACGCGGCAGAACCGGCCAGCGGGTTCACACTGAGGGGGAAGCTCAATGAAGAGAAGCCCGGGTGCAGCCCAGTCTTGGGTCCGACACTAGCTACTAGTTTGAGTTTCTCCACCTCTGCCTCCTGAAGCCTCTTGGCCTTCGCTCGCCGGTTCTGGAACCAGATTTTGACCTGGGTCTCAGACAGTGACAAAGAGGAGGAGAATTCGGCTCGCTCAGCAATGGACAGGTACTGTTTCTGATGGAACTTCCTCTCCAGGGCCAGGAGCTGTGTCGTGGTGAAGGGAGTGCGAGGCTTGCGATTGGTTTTATGCTTCCTCAGGGAGCAGATGGCTGGACCAAGCTGTCCAACAGGACTTGGGGAAACTGAAAAGCCACAAATGGTGGGATTAGTATTACATTTTGATATGGTAATATAAGGTGACAGCATGTAAAATTTTGATGACATAGTGGTGAAGTTGCATGTTGTCTCCATCACCTCACCCTTACCCTTCCAAGCATACAGGAGATCCTATGGTAGCCTTCAGGTGTCATTAAAACTGAAAAGATTTTTAGTATGTCCAATAATACATTTACGTGATTATGAAAATGCCAGTATGTAATTGTTTTGTTGAGTATTTTTCTACAAATAGAAGTGACAAAAAGGACTGAAATCTAACACATTAAACATTTCAACTTCCATTTTAGTCTAGGAACTAAATTTAGTTATGTTTGGTGCCATTGGGGGAGGGTAACAAAAACATGCATTCAAGTAATTACATGCTAATCAAAAATATCATTATGATAATCATATTCCATTTCTGCCAATGGATTATTGATTTTACACACTAGACCTTTAAAGGAAAGTACAAAATTAATTTCCTTTTCATGGTGTAGCTACAAAAAGGCAAACATCAAAAGGTCTTGAGAAGCATTTAAAAAAACATTTAATTAAAATAAAACAACTTTTTCATCCAACACATCAGAAATAGTCATCAAAGTTGTAAAACTTTAATATAATATGATATAATAACTTTCATATAATGTATAATTTAACATTAAATCCAAAATTCAAGACACTTACGTGGTGGTGAGGACATGGTTAAGGAGCTGGATATCCCTGATGCACACTCCCCTCGCTCTGCGGCTTCACGTTGAACACATACAAAGCGTTGGGAGATCTCAGGTCTGATCTGCTGGTCCTTATTAGATGCACTGCTTCTCTTATCTGCTCCTGACTCATCCTGTGGCCTCCTGTCCGACATGAGCGCCTTCACGCTGAAGGGCAGGGAGGTCACCTGTGCCGAGCTACTCTTCAGCCTCGGAGGACGCTCAGCTTCATCTGTGGCAAACTCATCTTTCCAGGCTCCAGGGGAGGACATTCTTCTTCTTTTAAAAAAGAAATCCTGATCCAGAAGAAACACCTGGGATCCACACTGAGAGGATGTTGGCTGTAACTCCTCTTCAGCTGTTACAAAGTTGCAGCTGTGAGAACTTTGGGAGGTACTGGCTCCCTTTGAGTCAATGATGTGTCCTGATCCAGGGGAGGGGGGTAAGCAAACTTGTGATTGGACGCTGTATTTGGGACGCTCTAGTTGGGACTCCTGTTGCGCCACACCCCCTTAGCAGACAGCAGGTCAGCTACACGTCGCATTTAGTTGCAAATTAGGCTGCACAGGGAGGGAGACTGTTTCCAAGAGGTAGCTTTCGAGGTTTTGTCATAATTACAGACAACAGGCTGAACGCATAGCAAATGTTTGACACTAAAAGCCCAGGAATAGCTTTGAAGTGGATTAAAGCATAAGAATGTGGAATTGAGTTTGGTATTATGGGGGACGATCTATTTCCTATTTTTGAAGGAGTTTGATGGATGAAAGGGACCAGTGTGACATGTGAGGAGCTGTGTTTTCACAGAGTTTTTCATTCAAGCCCCAACTCGCACACCAGTTAAGCGGAATCACAGCAGTAATCAATGAGCATTATGGTGCTTTTAAAATGCAGACATCACTGTACAGCAAACACAAAGTCAAATGTGAGAGTCAGTTATGAGATAGATTATGGTTTTGAGCAGGCCTTAAAATGACTGTAATTACATTGTTATTATTAACACCTTGTAATTAGGCCTGTGGAGTCCGATTCTTTTAAGCAGGATTTAACAGTAATGATGGAAAATTGCTACCTTCCTGAGGTGTGTGGCGCCTGCTGCGATTAGTCCCAGTCTCTGCTCTGTCTCGTGCCCATTTGAAGTTCGTACCTGCAAGGCTGTGGAGTATTAGGAAACATCATGAGAAGTGAATAAAGCTCTGCCTCTCTAAACCCTGCATCCAAACAAACACTGATGGAGTCATCACTCCAAGTGTTAACGTAACGTCCAACCGAACTGTGCATGCCAATTTACGATAGAATTAGGAATTAATCCCCGACTTCCTTGCTTGCCTCAATAGTTAGAACACAAATTTGAAGACTTCATCTCTTATTTATATTTTTCTTTTCGATGCATTTCGTACTGTACGAGAGTTTTTATAGTTTATTTTATCATGTGAAGCATCGTGGTCAAGCATGGCAATGTGAGAGAGCAATGTGGCTTCACTACCACAGGTGTCGCTGTAAGCTCCTTCACACTCCTCTGATGTTGTCCTATGTCATAGTTCATCCAGGCAAAGATAGACATGTACAGCTGCTGAGATTCAAGTGCTATGTCCTTCAGTCGGCTCCCAGTTTATTTCTACAGTAAACTCTCTGATCTGGTTCCTACACTGTGCCTGTGTTTCATGTAAGAGCAGATGCCCACACACACACACACACACACACACACACAAAGGCCACCAGTCACGATGTGACTGTTCACAGCTCTGTGATCAGTCCTCAGGATTATAGTCTTTGTATATGGACACATGCACACATGGACACACACACACACACACAGACAAATTAATAAAGAAGCAATTTCCCTGTGCTCACCTCGCAGGTGTTTGCCTTCAGTTATCAAATTCAAGCGGTCTCTAGTATTTTACATAGAATTGGCATGTGAGCATCAGCAAAATAACCACAAGAAGCCTGTTTTTTTTATCATGAAATGAGGGCACTATAGAAGTGCATAGGCAGTCCCCTATGATCTGTCACCACTGTTATCTGCAGTTAGTCCTGTGTATGTCATGAGCTCTCTCTCTCTCTGCCACTCTGCTCACCTCTGCTCTGTCTGATTAGCCACACCAGTCTGATAAGCCACACCTGTGCCTGCCTGTGCTCGCTCATTGACCTGCCAGCTGCAATGCATTATCTCTGCTATCAACCTCTGCATATAAACCCCAGCTTTTCAGTACTCCCTTGTCAGAACGTCTGCAAACCAGCGCCAGTTACCTGCTCATCCTGATATGACTCTGACTCTTTGCCTGTGAACCCGGACCTGTATGACTTCTCCTCTGATCTCCTGCCCCGGTAAATTTGACCTGCCTTCTGCCTTTTTTACAAAGATTATTGCCTAGCCCTTGACGGTACTGCTGCTTGCCTTCACCTGCCCTTCTGTTGTGTGTGTGTTCCCCCCCAGGACTTCCGGACTTGTGGCGAGTGAGCACTTCCTTCACCACCACCTACACCAGACGCCACTCCGCCACTGGGGGACACACACACCAACGCACCCTTCACTCCAACCCCCCCCAAAACTCTCAATAAACTGTGTTAACGTGACGCTTTTGTGGTCCTCGTTCTGTCTGGTCCCTGACAGTGTAACAAGGACCAAATAGATTAACTCCCTGCTGTTGACCATTCTCAGCACTGAGAGTGTCCCTGCTTGGTCTTCCTCATTCTATGGGAGGAGGACACACAGATTATAAGTCACACACTAGCGCGACCAAACGTTACAGTTTCTGAATAGAGCAGAGGAGCTGTGGAACGCTGAGCTAACGTCCACAGTTCACACCAATCACACCAATTAGCACTGCTCTCTCCTATGCTTCGCTTCACCTGCATTAGTTCAGCGACACATATTTGAAATGTTGCAAACAGGGCAGCTATTTTTACTTAGGGAGGAAGTTTGTCTTTAATAATCTTGAATACTACACTTTTCACACGGTGCAGAAATTAAATAAACACACAATCAGGTACTGTAAAACACAACTGAGATGTTAGTTTTAACAGTGTACAATCGTGGTATATATTATTCATAACGAGGAACATTAAATCTCCATCTACTCCCATTAACCAACCTGTTGGGATTCTGCAGTTGGTCAGAAGTTTATTTTTCATATTGCAACAGCAGGAAAATTCCATTAAAGGTACAGTGTATAAGGTTTGGTAACATCTACTGGTGAAGTTCCATATTATGTCCACCACCTCACACCTCCCATTCAAGCATGCAAGAGAACCTATGGTAGCCCTTGATTGTCATTAAAGCTTAAAATATGCTCAGTACGTCCACTCTGGGGTAACGTAAAATCATGGCGGCCCCCAAAGGGAGGACTCTCTCCTGGTGTAAATATACATTAAAGTGCTAATTTTAGGGTTATGTAAACAGGAAGTTATACATTGTAAAATATCTGTATATACTTGTATTGTAATTCAATTTCTTCAGATACAAGTGACAAACATTTACCGATATCTGACACACTGCACCTTTAAAGCAATCTTCGTGTACTGGTTAGTTGATGGATATTTCAGTAGGTTCGCTGTGTTTCTACACTGCTGGTTGTAGCAGGTGGTTTTATGTAATAATAATGAAAAATCCAAATCAAATTGAACTACTAAATCTCCACATAACCACAAGAAATCAGTTATACTGAAGCGGATATGACAAAACATTCTAGTTTTATTTAAAAGGGATCAACTGGAGGGCAGGTTAAACTTTTTAACTTTGAAAAACAACCATAAAACAACCATAAAATGTAACATCAGCTTACAAGCATGTCATTAAAAGTTCTTCCAGAAAATGAGCAGTGGTCTCGTAAGGGTCATATTTCTACATCTTCACTTGTTGTTGATATGAGAGTCAGCACTGTTTATGGCCTCCTCCAGGCAGGTGATTACAATGTTGATCCTCAGGTAAAACATGACCTTGACAAAACGATCCTGCTGTTATTCATTATGGCCTCTGGAGATGATTTGATAAATGACAGAGACCATTCACAACTTGAGAACATTCAAATATCAATCCAGTAATAAGTACCATCACAACTGTGCATTCCCCTATAGGACAAAGATCTACTGGGAGTTAATAATATTGTAATTTCTTCGGATTTATAGTTTGAGGCTTTCAGCAAATTAAATTAGAGGGTGTACAAATAAAAGTATATGTTGTGGCACAATATTAAACATGCACCTACATAAAGGGACAACTTCAGCAAAGACAGATTTACAGATTAGAAAGATCACTCATGTTAGTAGCTCAGTACAACAGCTTTGAGCTCCAGTTTAAGAACATGCTTGCAGTTATAGCATGCACACAAACAGACTGCTCTGATGCTTAGGAGGTGTAATGTATACTTTGTTCACCATGTGACTTTAGCATGTTAGCACTTGCTGTTAAGTAATAAGCATCATGTACAGTCAAAGTACATACAATACTAGACAGTGTCAGTCAAATCTTACACTAATGAAGAGACAAAAAGATGACAGATGTTTGGCATTCAGACAAAATGTAAGTCAAGAGGTGGTGAAGAGAAACGGAAATCACAAGCACCACAAAACTGTAGTCGAGGAGCCACAAATAAAAATGAACAAACTTGCAAACTCACCGGAGAAAAAAGCTTAGCGTCAACACAGAAGTTTCATATCAGCATTATTATACATGATTCCATCCAAACAAGAAAATTCAGTGCTAGGGCCAAACTATTGTATCTACAACTCATGTCTGCTTCAAAGCTTAACAAATTGCATTTTTTACAGAAGGTTAAATTAAAACTGAACTTTTTCAGATTCAAAGTAAAGACATCATGAATTTTCAAGTTCAATACGTTGTGATAAATCCTTGTTTTATAACACATACTGTCCTTCCGCTCGTGTGAACTTTGGTGAGAACTGTGAGGTGGCAGCCATGTTGTGTTTTGGTCTCTAGATACAGAGGCAATGAGGCTCATCAGTCAAAACATTAAGAAACTGTGGAACAATTTAAAGTTAATTGTCCATGGTTTAACAACAATTATTTTATATTTAAAATAATCACAGCCATATGCTGCTTTCATTTCAATTTTCCAAAACTCAAACCTCAAGTGGCAGATTCATCTCTCAAGTCGGTGTCATGACTCAGTACTCAGTTCACCATGTTTTTTATTGAAGAAAAATATTAACGATGACAACATACTTGAACAGCCTCTAAAATTACATTGGCTTTGGCGGGTGAATTTCTTCATTTTATAAACTCTTCAGAGCACAGGTCTCTGCTTGACATGTAGGGTGAATTATTAACGCAGTGCATGTTTGTTACCTGATGCTAAAATTACTGTTTCATTTTTGTGAGAGAATAGTCAAATGAGTGAGTCCACAGAGAAAGCCATGTGTGACCTGTAACCAAAACCAACAGAGCTGACACTGGTGTGGGCAAGTAGTGCACTCTGGTGGAGAACTAAAAGAATTGTATCTGTGAGAAATTAAAGGACATTCATGTCATGTAGAAGGGCTCAATTTCAAAAATATGTGTAAGCTCTTTAATAAGTACTGTTTATAGATGAAACATTTTGTTCATCTTTAATTGTTCAGAGGAAAAAACAATTACGCATTTGCACATTTGTAAATGATGATGTACTCATGACTCTGATGATCTCCACTAAAGTACAAAACTGCTTCTTTTGAACAGTCTCTAAAAGACTAGAGCACATTAATGAGCAAAAATTTGAATGAAAATAATACTGTACTTTGAACCTTGTATAAAAAACTTGAACTATTACTTAATGGTCTCACAACACAATACACTTGAATCAGCCTAATTTCAAAACTGTTTGAACACAACATGTTACTGCCTAAAAACAACATGTTTAAGAAACGAAATGAATGAGGTCTTAGTGCAGCACCAGAGGGCTTGGCTGAGGACAACAAGGCTCTCTCTGATAAGCTGGTTGTCCTCCAGCATCCTGTTGATGGTCCTAAGAACTGCCATTCCCCAGGAGGAGAGAGAGGGAGGGATTAAAGAGCTTTGTGATTCACAGGTACAGTGAACAGACACTTGCTTTGATTTACCATATCATGGTATATCATGGTTTATCATAACATGTAAAAAACGGTTACTTAGTAGTAACATTGCATGATAATAGTTAATTGCAACAAGTTTTCAATTTCCAAATGACTGGAAGGTCATGACCTTATTAGGTCTATAAATACTAGTTCAATCACAAATAAATGTCTGGGTTTGTTTTCATATCAAAATGGGGGGAATTGTGTGTAGACTTTTACATAATAAATAATTTTTCTGTCCTCCCAAACTACAAATCAAAACAGCTGCTATAGTCCAGTGTTGCTAGCAAGCTAGCAAAAGACAACTAGGCTACCTGCTCTGCTGACACTAGCAACTAGCAAGCTAGCATAACACAAATGGCCGCATGCTAACAGTAGCAGCCAAAACAACACAGAGATAATATACACAATATGCTAAGAAATGTTGTAGTTTATTCTTGGGCTTCTTCTGGTGTGATGATGGATGCGAGGAAAGACTCCGTGATACCAACTTGTTGGAGAATAAGACTTTTATTCATAGAGCAACCAAGTTGAGTATCAAATCAGACGCAGCTGCTTGTCTGAGAGAGGTCCGGTCGATAGGAGCTCCGCTCTTGCAAAGCTAACATCCACAATTTAAAGACAAACGAACATCTTAATGCATATTCATAATGTCACCATTGAATTGATTGGCTGAAAATGAGAAATACCAATTCTTTAACCATACATGGACATAAGACACCTGACCTGATGGAGATGAGGAACATCCCCCAATGAACTAATTCTTAAAATATACAGTTTTATAACATTCTAACAGGATCATAAAACAAGTGTGACTCCTACATTCTCCACCCTAACCTTGGGGCTCCTATGTATAGAGGCATACATCTGACTCCCTTCACATAGCAATGAACATTGGCATATACTGTATATGGCTCTCTAACGAAGGCAGCACATTCTCTCCCTTATGAAGAACCTACATCTAAGAACATCCTCACTGTATATCAGAATGTCCTCTGATTAACCCTAAACATTAAGAGCCGAGTCAGAGACCAACATTTGGAAGATATCAGTAAACCTTGATCATTAGTTTCCAAAGATTTATATGATTCATTATGTCAGGACACCTCAATGTCAAAGAGCGTTTTTAGAAACAACTATCCAGAATACTTGTCAACTTAGCAAAGTTTGGCAGCTGACGAGGTAACTTATGATGACTGTCCGCAGTAGCTAACATTTACTGCCGTCAAGTGAGCCCACAATTCGCCAGCCGCCGTCAAGTGAGCCGCCAAGTGAGCCGCACCGTCAGTTTAAGTGTGCGACTATTCAAGCCTTTATGGTAAAAAACACAAATGGCAATGAACACATAGCTCACTTTCGCTTTCAAAATAAAATGCCGTAAATGTTTGTTTTGCCAATTTCGCTCTTGGAATGATTAATTATTAAAGGGGTTATTCAATCATGAATGTTAAAACAACATATTGCAGACTGATTTATTGTTTTTTTCATCCAAAAATGACATAATATAGTATGCCTTTTTTAAATCCAAAACGTGATAAAAAAAAAGGACATACAATACTATGCCGTTTTTTCCATCCAAAAAGTTTTTAAAAAACGACATACTATACTATGCTAATTTTTTTTATCCAAAAAGTGGTAAAAATGACAAACTTTACTATGCCCTTTTTTCATCCATAAATGACATACTATGCTATGCCGTTATTTTTCATCGAAAAACGACATACTATATTTGATGCCGTTTTTTTTCTTCCAAAAAGTGGTAAATAACAACATACAATAATGTGCCTTTTTGTTCACCCAAAAAGTAGAAAAAAACGACTTACTATACTTTGCCGTTTTTTTCATCCGAAAAGTTGTATAAAACGACGAATGGAGTTTTTTTCAGCCAAAACGTGTTAAGAAACGACATACGATACTTACTGTTTTTTTTCAACCAAAAAGTGGTAATAAACGACGTACTATAGTATGCCGTTTTTTAAAATCCAAAAAGTAGTAAAAAATGACATACTATACTATGTCATTTTTTCATTGAAAACTGACATACTATTGCATGCCGGTTTTTCATCAGAAAACAGGTAAAAAAACGACATACTATACATTGCTGTTTTTTTCATCCAAAAACAACATATTATAGTATGTCGTATTTGTCATCCAAAAAGAGGTAAAAAACGATATACTATACTAAGCCTTTAAAAAAAATGACATACTATACTATGTCGTTTTCTTCGTCCAAAAACTAAAAACTATACTATACCGTTTTTTCATCAAAAAAATGGTAAAAAATGACATACTATATATGCGGTTTTTTTCATCCAAAAAGTGGTAAAAAACGTCATACTATATTATGCCGTTTTTTTTATCGAAAGCGTGGTAAAAACGACATACTATACTTTGCTATTTTTTACATCTTAAAATTAAATACTATAAGTATGCATTTTTTTTCATTCAAAGCGTGGCAAAAAACGATATACTATACTATGCCATTTTTTTCAACCAAACACGACATATTATTGTATGCCGTTTTTTCACCCAAAAAGTGGAAAAAAACAACATACTATATTCTGTTGTTTTTTCAGACAAAAACGACATACTTTGCTATGCCGTTTTTTTTCAACCAAAAATTGGTAAAAAACGACATTCTATACAATACCGTTTTTTCATTCAAAAAGTGGTAAAAAAATGACATACTATACTATGCCGTTTTATTCATCCAAAAGTGGTAAAAAACGACGAACTATACTATGCCATTTTTTTCTTCCAAAAATGACATACAATAATATACCGTTTTTTTTCATCCAAAAAGTGGTAAAAAACGACAAATTATATTATGGCTTTTTTCCATCCAAAAACGACATAGTATAGAATGTCGATTTTTTCAAACAAAATGTGGTAAAAAAGACATACTATACTTTACATCTTTTTTATCTTAAAATAATATGCTATAGTATGCCATTTTTTTCCATCCAAAAAGTGTTAAAAAATGTCATACTATACCATGCCGTTTTTTCATCGAAAAAGAGGTAAAATTCAACATAATATTCTATGCAGGTTTTTTTCATCCAAAAACGATAAACTATACTATGCCGTTTTTTTCATCCAAAAAGTGTTAAAAAAACAACATTTTTTTGTTGCCATTTTTTTTCACCATAAAAGTGGTAAAAAATGACATACTATATTATTCCATTTTTTTCACCCGAAAAGTGCTAAAAAACGACAAAAAATGCCATTTTTTTCATCTTAAAATGACACACTATACTGTGCCATTTTTTTTCATCTAAATTGTGGTAAAAAAAAAAACAACATACTTTACTATGCCGTTTTTTTCATCCAAAAACGACATACTCTGCTATGCCGTTTTTTTCGCCCAAAAAGTGGTAAAAAATGACATACTATACTGTGCCATGTTTTCATCAAAAAATGGTAAAAAAAATGACATACTATACTATGCCATTGTTTCATGCAAAAAGTGGTAAAAAACGACTTACCATACTATGCCGTTTTTTCATCCAAATATCCGTAAAAAATTACTTACTCTCCGATCCCATTTTTTTCATCTAACAACATACTCTAATATGCCATTATTTTCATCAAAAAATTGGTAAAAAACGACATACTATATTGTAGCATTTTTTTATCTTAAAAAGTGTTAAAAAACCATTTACTATGCAATGCCGTTTTTTTCATCCAAAATCGACATGTATGCCTTTTTTTTCCACCCGAAAAGTGGTAAAATATGACACACTAAAGTATGTCGTTTTTTTCATCCAAAAAGTCGAAAAAACGACACTCTATGCCATACATGTATACCAATTTTTTTACACAAAAGAGGTAAAAGACGACATACCTTTACCGTTTTTTTCATCCAAAAATTGGTAAAAAACGACATTCAATACTGTACGTTTTTTCATCCAAAAAGTTGTTAAAACGACATACTATACTATGCCATTTATTTCATCCAAGATTGACATACTATATTATGCAAATTTGTTTTCATCCAAAAACGATATACTCTAGTATGCCTTGTTTTCATCCAAAAAGTGGTAAAAAAAAAAGACAAACTATACAATGCCGTTTTTGACATAATGACAATAATAACAAAATGACATAATATACTGTGCCATTTAATTCAACCAAAAAGTGGTAAAAAATAACTTACTATACTATGCCGTTTGTTTAATCCAAAAACGACATACTTTACAATGTCGTTTTTTCATCAAAAAACGATGTACTCTAGTATGCCGTTTTTTTCATCCAAAAAGCGGTAAAAATGATTTACTATAATATGCCGTTTTTTTCATCAAAAACGACATACTCTAGTATGCCAATTTTGCATCCAAAATTTGGTAAAAAAAAGTACAGACTTACAATGCCATTTTTTCTCATCCAAAAAGTGGTTAAAAAAAAACAACATAGTACACTATGCCATTTTTTTCATCCGAAAAGTGGTTAAAAAGTACATAATCTACTTTGCCATTTTTTCATCCAAAAAGTGGTAAAAAACGACATACTATGGCGTTTTTTTTCTTTGAAAAATGACGTACTAAATTATGCCTTTTTTTTCATCTAAAAAGTGGTAAAAAATTACAAACAATACTATGCAATTTTTTCATCCAAAAAGTGGTAATAAAAGACATACTATACTACGCCGTTTTTTCATCCTAAAACGAAATACTATACTATGCCTTTGTTCTAAAAGGTGGTAAAAAATATACTATACTATACTCTATACTATGCCGTTACTTTCTTCCAAAAACGACATACTATAGTATAACATTTTTTTTATCAAAAAAGTGGTAAAAAAGGACATACTATACTATGCAGTTTTTTCACCCAAAAACGACATACTATACTATGCCATTATTTTCAATCGAAAAAGTGGTAAAAAACGACAAACTATCCTATGCAATTTTTTTTACCCAAAACGTGATTAAAACAATATACTATACTATCCCGTTTTTTCATCCAAAAACGATGTACTATACTATGCTGTTTTTTCCATCCAAAAATTACATACTTTACTATGCTGTTCTTTTCAACC
>JAFBJT010005421.1:0-14288 GCA_016785325.1 Chascanopsetta lugubris
TGGTGACTCTGGTGATGCATGCTTGAGAAACATGAACTTAGCATTGATGTCATTCCTGTGTCTGCGTTGCTAGCTAGCTAATTCATGCTCAAGTTAGCCTCCTCGCCTGTTCGTGGTTATTATTTCAGAGCTGAACCTTCAGAGAGAGAGAGGAGGAGGCAGTGAACGCATGTCCTTCCTTTGTTCTAGTGTGGCTTCCTGTGGAGGTCATGTGTGGTGACCTTTGACCCATAGATGCGTCTTCTTCTTCTCTGGTATTTGATAGATTGCTGACTGAAATGCCACGCCCCTCACTTTCACATCCTCCTCTGAAAAAGACAAACTCGTTGTGAGGATGCAGATTATTTTGAAAGCAGAAAGAAATATTGCAAATATCTGTCGGAAACGAGGCTTGCGACTTCCTCCTCTGTTTCGATTTATCTCTGTTCCTCTGCCTCTGTATCTCTCTCTCTCTCTCTCTCTCTCTCTTATTTGCATTATTTACCCTGCTCGCTCTCTCATGCCTCACTCTGCTCCATTTCCTATTGTTCACCGATGCCCTTTGACCTATTGTCCCACTGGCCTCTTTCTCGCATATACAGTACACATTCCATCATCAGTGTCGAGGCCGGTCCCTACAGGTTGACTGTTTGGATTTTGCAATATATGTCACACCTACCAAATATTTTCTTGTGCTAATCACACTCAAACTGACCCTTGGGGGCTTCTGTTACTCTACAATAAGAAGTGCAGCAGGTTCCTCTGTCTCTGCTCGCTGAAACACAGGATCTGACTTCTGAGGCACTCATTACTCCTGCTAGTCTGGGTGTTTCCTGACCCTAGTGTGTGTGAGTCATTCTGTGGACACACACACGCCCACACACACACACACACATGTACGTCCACTGCATCAGCAGGAAGTATTGAATCAAGGCTGCACTGGGAGCCCCAACTCCTTTCAAGGTGAAAGCCCCCGGTAACCGAAAACACTAAATCACTGCTCTTTAATTGAATTGGAGTTGAACTATTTTTCCTGGTTATTTGCAGGAACAACAGAATCACTTCTCATCAACATGGGCTTGTCAGGGGGGGGAGTGAGTGGGTGGGTGGGTGTGGGCTGAAGGAGGGGGAGGGGGAGGGAGATGGAAAGGATGAGTGAGTGAACGAGTGAGTGAGGTAATGAAATTCCCGTGCGTCTTGTCCGTCCCCCGAGCTCGGCACATTAATGAATGAAGCTCACCCATCACTCTGGAAGTGGAACGCGCTCACATGCAACACACACACGCGCACACACACACACACACACACACACACACACACAATAGCCCCCTTCCCTCCCTTAAGAGGAGCGCGGTGCAGGAGGGCCTCAATTTGCTGCTCCTCTCCCACAGAGCTTGGCATTCAGCAGAGCGTTTCTTATTCACAGAAAGCATCAGCGGCAAAATAAAAAGCAGCGCCATCTGCTCCATCTCCCCCTCGCTTCCTGCCACAAAGCAGATGATTATCAACTGGAGTCTGCTCAGCTTCAGCGGAGCAGCCGAGCATCTCCGCCAGCCCCCGAAACATCAACTGTTCGAATTTCTGGGAAAGTTTGGACAGACTTCCTGTTATTGGGCGGGACTCTCGGTTCCGCGCTTGTCCCCCGGATTCCTGCTCCGTTGACATTCACACGCGAGGACGGCGCGTCGTCGAAAATACCAGGCGTGATGACACATTATGTAAGAGAGTGAGAACGCATGTGTCCGTCGACTCCGGGTCCATAGGTCGGTGATAATGGGCGGCATTGTGTCTCGTAACAGTCGGGGCTTTGAAGGCCGGCATTCTCTCCGTTTCCTGCTCGGACACGCGATCGGGGCCAAAGGACGGTCGGACACAAGAGGGGACTGTTAAAAATGGAGACCATGGGGTCCATTAAGACCCTCATGTGCTTGTCTTTGAGGGGCTCGTGTATCTCAGCAGGCCACCGGGTCACATGTGGCCTTCCCATACGCTGTTTACCAAGTCAAGATGGACGTTGGTTTCAGCAAAGCGGCTTTGTGGCACTTATTGTCGAACTCTCTTTCAAAAATTCTTTCAAAAACGAGGCCATGCCCTTAATACATTTTTTTATTTTATTTCAAATGGCGATAAAATAAAAATAAGCGGAAAAAAGTCACCTTCCTGAACAGTTGTCACGGTGAAACATGTGACAGATTGAGACCAAAACCGAAGTTTGAACCAGGCTTTAAACCTGTTTCATTCACCTCTAACGTTGGCCACTTTAACATGGGAGTCTATGGGGATTTGCTCCCTTTCGGAGTCTGCCCCCAGTGGTTACGCCATGAACTGCCATTTTTCACCTCCTATTGCGCCTCATCCGTCTGCACCGGCAGGTTGCCCCTCGAGCGTTTCGCACCAACACCCTCAAATCGTAGATTACAGGTTCATTCAAAATGCCAAACTCTGCCCCATTCGTTGGAACGCCGCCCTGTTGTAGTGCAGCGAGTCACTGTGTCGTCAAACTGCGCCGCTCCCCATCAACGGTTCAAAAAGCGAGGAGCGAGCCGGAGCGCCGCCATGAATGACACGCTCTGTTAGTTTTCATGAGCTGGTGATTCACTGGTTCATCTGGTGTCATCTCTAACTCTGGGAAGTTCCAAATTTAGCTTCATACTATGGTCTGACGACTGACTCTGTTGTCCATCGCTAATGGCTCCTGTTTATTTGCGTGTTTATTCGTTGTGTTTTGAAGGGATAAGATTCACTCGTTTACTTTGCCTGTAGTTTTCAAACGTGGGATTTTGCAAGTCATTCTTTGACTCCATATGTCAGTCGATGTTCATAAGCGTCTTTAAAGGTGTATACTCGCTGAAACCCGGCCCCTCGCTCTGCGTGTAAACAACTGCTGGAGGCTTCATCGTGTTATTAGAAGGCAGAGTAGCGGCAGGAACAGTGGAATTAGCCCTGATCCAAGACAGTCCAACACGTGACGTGCACGTTGACCTCCTGTTTGAGCTGAAAATAGTCACCAGCGCCTGTGATGTCTGGGGGAAAGGACAGTGCCCAGCTGTTTAATGATTTAAACCGTCTATTTGTCTTCATTATATCTTCATTTGGAATGAATGGGCTCGGGACTTGGCAGCGCAGACCGCCCGGGGACGGAATTAGAAGACGGACGAACACGCTGTCTGCCGAGCGCGTTTGACTGGATTTGTTGACAATAACCGAAAAAAAAACCCCACTTTGAAAATATCGAGAGTTGGCAGCCTCATCCTTTCATCGGCGTAATCACAGTCTGTAAACCTCGATCACTGGTCGCGTTGCAGGGGGAGTGGAAATCAGATTATCGGGGCATGTAAATGGATTCACTGGCACATTCATGGACTCTCTCTCTCTCTCTCTCTCTCTCTCTCTCTCTCTCTCTCTCTCTCGTTCTTCTGGAGAACAACAGCAGGCCACAAAGAATCACCGACATTAAACACTGCGCCGTCTCCTGTGGCATTCAATACGAACGCTTTCTCTTTTATGCAAATGAGCGGCATTCTCTTGGCCTGACACCCGCGCACTGTTTTGAGACAAGTGTCTGTCCTGCCTGCCATTGTACATACAATGTCCATCCTATCACAGAATGGATTTTCGACGGAGAAGGCTCCCTCCCCTCCGCCCTAATCCCATTTGCAGCCCATTTGTATGCCTTATAAAAGCCTTTAAGTCTGCCGCTTGGCTCGGCTCGTCCTTTTCTCCTCCCCTTCTTCCTCCAGCTCAGATCTGCGAGACAGAGATGACATGAGGACACGTGGAGAGAGAAAGTGCAGCAGAGATAGGGGAGCGGAGACGAAGACGCGGTGAGACAGAATGTGACGCAGCTTCGCCGAGCGAGAGCGACACACACACACACACACACTCACACACACACACAGCCGCCGCGCCGTGTCTCTCCAGCGCTGCGGATTCTCTCCCGGACCGGGCGAAGCGTAGGCATCTGAATAGCTCGAGCAATAATTCATCCAGCATTCATATGAAAAATGAAAGCGCACAGTGGGAACCCATTGTGTCCACAAACACAGGAAAACACAGACAGGAGAGATTACAGGAGGGGGAAAGAAGGGCTTATCATATGAGGGGGATTTCACAGTGAATCAATTATCTGGGCTTCCATCCGTGTCGGGCGCGATCATGGGCAAGCGGTGGGCTGAGAGATCGGGAGGTTACAGGGATCAGGGCCCCCAGCCATGAGCAGCAGAGGAAACAAGAAAGGGGGACGGCCGGACCCTCAGAGGTAGACTTGTAAGAGGAGTCGGGCTTAGCGGAGAGAAACCCGCGGACCGTCAACAACATCCAGTCCGTTCCGACAAACACCGTGAAAAGCTCTTTATGTCTGCGCTGCGCGAAACATTGCAGCATCAGTGGTGATATAATAACAATAATAAAAATAACAAAAGTATAAAGTAGCTGTAGAGTAATAGTCAAAAAATTGTAATGACCAGAATCAGCGTGTTCACACATACCTGGAATTTGTTGCGGCAGATTCAGCACTGATGATATCGAAAATCATACGAGTGACAGTAATAATAATAATAATAATAATAATAATAATAATAATAATAATAATAATAATAATAATAATAACAATAATAATTATAATAATAATAATAATAATAATAATAATTATAATAATAATAATAATAATAATAATAATAATAATTATAATAATAATAATACCAGGGACTCAATCAAAAGTAAGTGTGTGTGGGATAGCACATGTGCGCCGCTGCTGCTTCCGCGAGGTTCACATTCATTAACAGTTCATACTAGCGAGCATAATTAAAAGCTTGCTGTGTTTGTAATTAGCCTGTAACACCTGTTCCACCACCGCCTGTCTCCTCTGGCCACGACTCTCACTATCACAGCCTCACGCTCGCGTTGGCGCGGCGACGGCTCGCAGGCACAATTTATTCTTTAACGTGATTCATAAGTTTGAGATTTGTCTCATTAAATCAGAGGAGTCATTAAACCAGATCCGAACACGAGTAAACGGGAACTTCGGGGGAGGCCCCACGGCGATGGAATCGCAAATATCAAAGGACACGAATATTTAAATGAGCCCTATTGTGACTTTTAACCCTTTATGGCAACAACGTGGCACGGAGCCGACGGGAGGCACAATGGAAATGAGTAGGAACCATCAGATAGACACAGATGTTTTCCCTTGCACGCGCACTTACACACACACACACACACACAGACACACACACACACACACACATACACACACCAAACATTTGCAAGAGTAAATCTTTGAAGTACGGATATTACAGGACCATCGGCTGCCGCTTTAGGGGCTTTGCATCGGTGATGAAATATATGGCTGTTTGCCTCTTTCCTGTGTGTGTGTGTGTGTGTGTGTGTGTATGTGTGCAGATTACACAAATATGTGCGAGGGCGTGCGAATACTTTTCACTCAAGGGTCCTTCTGATGCATAGTGACACCTTCATTTGGTATTCCTGTAGCAGCAACAGGAGGGGGGGGGCCCTGGACGCGGGGGGCTTGGGAGACGAGTTCATGGGCAGTAGAGATGATGGAAAGGGGCGCAGCCTGGAGATGATGTCACCCGTCACTTTCATCGGTAAATGATCTGCCTTCCTCCCAAACTCAGAGGGATGAGAACAAGGGACAGGACGATTCAAGGGAGATTTCTGTTATTTAAAGGTGCAGTGTGTCAAATTTGGTGACACCTGGAGGTGAAGTTGCACGCCGTGTCCGTCCCCGGCCTACAGGAGAACCTGTGGTCGACCTCAGTTGTCGTTAAAACTCAGTAGACGTTTAGTACGTCCACTTTTACCACTGTAAAAACATGGCGGCCCCCCGGAGAGAGGACCCCACCCGTGCAAATACATTTGAATGGGCTCATTTTAGGGTTATGGGAAAAAGAATTTATGTTCAATTCCTGAAAATGTCATCTTATAATTCTTTTGTAATATGTTCAGCTGTGACAGAAATGACCAACATCTTACACACTGCACCTTTAAGGGAGGAATTATATAATTTCAAAATAAAAGCTATGATTGAAGGTCGTGACTGAGCCCAAGATTCAAGCTGTTTTTTGGCTTATGTTTAGTAATTATTAGTGCAATCATCATCATCATCATCATCATCATCATCATCATCATCGTCTTACTCTGTCCCCTGCTCTATTCAAGTTCTGTTCCATTCCATTCCACTCTTCTGTTCCGTTCTGTTCTGGTCTATGTGCCGCAGGTTGAATAGTTCCCATCCTGGCAAAGTAAAGTGAACCTGAGGTGATTAACACACCAAACGAATGGGACCAGCTTGGCTTTGGGCTGAAAAGAGGCATTTGAATGAGCGCATTCACTCCAAAGCATCTCGGCTCACAGCGGCCGTGCCCCTGCAGCTGCTGAGTGACAGTGAAGTCCTCCACCGACCTTTAAGGTCAGCGGTGAATGAGTAACGACGAGGCGGCACAATTAACAAACGGATAATGGCTCCCACGTCCCACTTCCCTCCTGATCTGATGGCTTTGCGGAGCAAAGCTGGTTAATGACACCGGTTTTATTCAGGCCACACTGGGAATTCTTTTCAGCTGTCGAGCATGATAATGAGCATTTGGCCAATTTTCACACTTTCATTTGGGTCTAAATTCCTTTTTTTCTCCTCAAGGTAAAACCGTGCCCCGGATGGGCTCCTGATTTCGACGGTGTGTTCACACTAAGCCGTCTCTTACCGTCTTTCGCATCTTTTAAATAAAAACAAAGCCTTTTCTTTAAAGCGAGACAGAATGTCACGGTGTAGCGCGGGCGCCGCTTTCGCAGAATTGACGCCGCGCGCCATCTACAGCCACAGCTGGAGGCCGCGCAGCGCAGAGAGCGCGGAGAAGTGAACCGCTCTAACAACTCCAGCTTCTCGATGCGATCGCTCATTTTGAATGCCGCTGTCACGCAGAGAGGCGACGTGGCGCCGAGGCTGAGACGCGGAATGAGAGCAGGTGAGAGCTCGCGGTTTCCAGACTCAGCCTGTAACATATAGCTGTGTCTCTTTGCCACTGTAACGAAGGAAGACGGAGAAATGTTGCCTCTTGTCCGATTGTTTTTGTGCGTCGTGACCTCGCGGTGGCGATTCAAAGCACTTTTTTCCCTTTAATTTCTCTGTCCATGCGAACGTGGTTGAAATCGCGGCCTGATGAGCTACTCTGTATTTCAGGTCACTGTTCAGTCGTAGTTCTCGTCTACCTTGCTGTGAGCAAATGAGATAAACCAGGGACAAACCGCCACAGGAGGCGTGGCCTGCCAACAAGGTCGGCAATTAATTTTGTCCGAACCGATTCGACGCTCTCTATATTAGCAAGGAACTCTGAGAGATACAGCCCCAGTCATTGTGTAAGCCAGCAGCAGCAGCAGCAGCAGCAGCAGCAGCAGCAGCAGCAGCCTTGGTGAGTGTGTGTGTGTGTGTGTGTGTGTGTGTGTGTGTGTGTGCGTGTGTGCGAGCGCAGTGGGGGTGTCAAGTTTATACAAGAGATGAATCGACAATTGGATAAAAGCAAAGCAACAAGTGTGACCCAACTTTGAACCAGGCTGCATTTATCTCTCAGACAGAGGGAAGAAGGTGCAGAGAGGCGGGGCCCCGGGGGGATGGGGGGGTGGGGGGGGCACCGAAGATAAATAAAGGGATAGGCAGGATTAAAGCAGGACCCCAAAAACAAAGGCCGGCATTATTTTTGCTGCCCACCCCCCCCCCCCCCCCCCCCCGCTTGTGGGGATGAATGCACCGAGCACAACTCAGTCAAGGCAACGGTCCTCAGCGATGCACTTACGTGAATAACAAGCGGAGTGAGGCCGAGGAAGAAGCCGCGGCAGCGCAGGTGAGGAGGAAACGCCGCGCGCTAACGGGGAAACGCCGCGCGCTGACGGGGAAACGCCGCGCGCTAACGGGGAAACGCCGCGCACTAACGGAGAAACGTCGCGCGCTGACGGAGAAACAGCGCCGATGCCGCAGCGTCGGTCCCGACGAGCCGTGGGGGTCTCGGCCGGACCGGTTTGCGAGCTCCTAAAGTGGCGTGAAGCTGTAATCCTGTTGGGCCTCCCCGGGATTTAATGTAAGAGCTTTCCTCAGCACTCATCCTCCACTATAGATCCTGTTGATGTTGCAAATTGTTTTAGCCTCTCGGCTTGGCCGGCCATGCCTTGGCCTTCCTCACTTCCCTTCATTAAGTTGGCAGCAGCAGCAGCAGCAGCAGCAGCAGCAGCAGCAGCAGCAGCAGCAGCAGTAGTGCTTCGTTGCACTGTGGAGTGGTGCAGTGCATCTGTGTCTCCACTTCACTCTACCTGTGTTCTCACTCCCCTGTGCTTCATCACAACCCTGCCCCCCCCCCCCCCCGGTTCGCTTTCTTAGCCTTCAAAATAAAAGCCCCACTTTTGGAAAATCACCCCCAATCAGTTCCAGTCCGATTTGTCAGTCGGAGTCTTTTTCTGTATTTCTGAGCGCAAGGAAGCAGTTAGTCATTATTCAAATGGACTTGTCAGTATAACAAAGCTCTCTAATTTTCTAATATCTAATGTTCTTTTATGTTTTTGTGCAGCATGTTAAATTATTCTCCCGGCACACATTTGATTATTGCTGATTATAAAGTTATGTTATTTTCACATCCATTTGAATTTCTTGATGAATTGACGTTTGGAGTCATTGCGACCGAAATGAGAATAAAATAGATAATACATAAATAAATAGCCCGTACGATGTTTTTCAACGAATGATCACAACAACTCGATGTAACAAAATGAGTTTAGCCCCCGGTAACAATCCGGGCCCCGCTGGAAACACAATTGCCCACCACAAATGCTTCCCAGGTCCAAGTGGAGCTAAAAACCCAGGTGAAGGCTCCCGGACTCTTCCCTCCTCCAACTCTCCCCACATCAAAGGCAAATGCTATCATTTTCCTGGGAGTAGCTGGCGGCCATGTGTTTAAGCAACACCACGGCCAGGAGTCAGTTCTGTCAGCTGCAGAGAGAACTCCATAATATCTGCTGCTGCTTGTGGCTGCATCAGGCTGCAGCCGTGCACTGGCTTCACAGCATCCTCTGGCAGTCCCCTTGCCTGCTCCCTGCGGCCCCCCGCGCCTGTTAGTGCACCGGCAGGGAACAGGCGCTTTAGCCCACCTAAGAACAGGTGATCCTTCACAGATGGAAGAGGCTGCGCCCAGGGGAGTTCACGCTCTATCGTTTGCATCTTTGGCTCATAAATCTTTTATAAAGAATGTCAGTTTTGCTTACACAGAGGAGGAGGCGAGGGGCCCCTCAGGACCGCCGATGAAATGCATGTACGAAAAGCTCCAACAAGCTTTGTGTGTCTGTTTGCTTTTGTGTGAGGGGGGGTGTGAGGGGGGGGGGGCAACTTTTACTTTTCTTTTCGGTTACACTTTGCTGCGAGACTATTCTTGATCCTAATTTGGTGTGCGCTGGCTGTTATCATGTGTTACAGCATATTTACCATGCTAATGGCGCTGACCATTCACATGCAAATGAGCAGGGGCGGCTTGGAACGTATCCAAACCTCCCTCCGCCACCGCATCACATCGGATTCCTGAATCACTTAGTGTGAATGTGTGTCACGAACCGAGTATTATCCTCTCCTGGAGTAATGTGGTGCCGCAGATATTTGTATTATTGACGTGTTTAGATACATTTGAGTGTAACTGAAGACGGGACACGATGAAAACACTTAGCAGACCAGCCTGGGCTAAAAAAAAAAAAAAAAGAGAGAGAAACATCTTTATTTATTTTATTCATTTAAAGAAGTAATGGCTCTGAGGGTCTGTTACGTTGAGGCTCGAGCTCGGGGATCATTCAACTCATTTTAGTTGAGGGGCCACAAGTGGGCGGGGCCAGTAGAATAATACCATACTAACCGATAAACAACAAAAAGAGTTATCTGAATTATAGTAACATAAACTTGCCCATTATGGACACATTGTCTCTTTTTTCAAATTCAGTAAATGCCTTCGGTTTCTGCAAAGTCAGCGCACAGACGTCCCGGATTCGGCCCGAGGGCCATATGTTTGACAGCACTGCTCGAACCGCTTATTACATCGAGACGATTCTGCCGATCTGTCTGTGTTTGGTAAACAGCTTTTTCGGAGGCAATCCGAAATTAAAGCAGGGCGCGTGGGGAAGTGGCCGCCTGCCCTGCTCTCAGCCCTTCTTTATTTCCTTGACGCAGCGCAGCCCCACGAGCAGCTGGCCTTTGTCACCTCCGCTGTTGTTTGGATTTGTCGTCGATGTCAAACACATAAATATCGCAACCCCTCTCTGAACCCGACGGTGCATTTGAATGAGGCCTGTTGAGAATAATACAGATCAATGTAGACAGCTGTGTCCTTGTTCGTGATGGAGCCCCCCCACCCCGCCCCCCCCCCCGGCCCCCCCACCCCCGCCCCCCGCGTACCACTATGAGAGAGAGAATTTGAATACGTATGAGTCCACGCGCTCCGATCATCATGTAAATGTCAATGTGCGTTTACGCATGAAGAGAGCCGGCGGGTCCCCGGGATAATTTCCACCCGCCTGAAGTCATTGTTGCCATGTAATTGTATTTGTGCACCTCACCTGTTTGCAGGGGAAGTGATACTGGCACCGTAAATCAAATTATGTCCTTTATTCCGGCACTAATGAGCGATTTAATGATATAAGTGCGCTGGGCTAATGCCAACCGGCGGCCGTAAGGAAACGCTCGTCCCACTCCGGACGACTTACTGGGCAAATGAACGTGGTTATTACTCATGTGCTGCATGAGTGGAGATGATGGGGGGGGGGGGGGGGGGGGGGGCCCCCCCCCGGGGGGGGGGGGGGGGGGGGGGGGGGGGGTCACGCCGTCTCTCGCCACAGACTTCACTGTTTGTCTCTGTTTTTTGATTCTCGCTCGAGGTGGGTGTGGGCATGCACTTTTAAGGTATGAGGTTGTTGGTTCAATTCCCAACCTCTCCATCCACCTCAAGTAGGTCATTTTGTTTTTCAGACACTTTTATCATCTGGCCGGGAATCGAACGTACGACCTCATGTGTTGGAAGCGCATGCTCTGCCACTGAGGGTTTATACCCAGTATATTTATGGAATGATCAATGTATAATTTGTACATTGCACATTTATAAAATCATAAATGTATAAAATTTTAATTTCTGCCTGGACCCTCATCTCACCATTAGTCAACCATTATTTCATCTCCTGTAGTTTCACATTCTTCAGTTCTAATTTGCTTTTACATGACTGATTCACCAGCTCACCCATAAAATTATCTCTATTCCCCTGCATGTAATATTTTGCCTTTTAGCCAGGCACCGAGCCAAGTGCTGAAAATGCATCGGCTGTATCAGAAATGGACGTTTGCTTCTTCTTCAGCAGGATATCACGAGCCCTCAGCAGCGCAGAGAGAAAGAGAGAAATGCGCTGGTTTGTCGTCGTCTTCCTCTTAAGCCTTTCAATGCACTTCTGCGCTCATAAGGCCTCGGTAAACATGTATTGGATTTCTTTTGCGCACTATTGAACGATGAGCATTTGTTCTACAGGGAAAACTGCTGGGGTGCAACAGCTGAGCGACAAGACCACCCGACCAAAAAGCCTTTCCTTGCCGTGCGGCCCGAATGCCGCAGACGGCCGAGAGTTGAGCGATGCATCTCTCTCCCCCTCCGTAGAACTGAAAGGAGAGCGAGAGTAAATGGCTATTGATTGGCCGCCGGCGGGGTTTGGGGTTCGCTGCCCACTACCTGCGCGCCTGGCTATTATTAGCATTGCTCAGCGCGTCGTATGCGGCGGTGGGCAAGTGGCCGTCCGTGACGAATTCTGCTCGCGGATGACCGCCAGGCCGCGCTGCTAACATGCGCGGAGATGCTTATCGGTCGAGATGAAGAGGAGGCCGACAGGCTGCAGCCGCTGCAGCCGTGAACCCTCCAGGGAACCGAATGGATGGGACTATTCAAACAGGCGGCGGGAGAGGGCGGGTCACCCGATGAGCCCCCCCCCCCCCCTTTCCCCCCCTTTACATTCCAGTGACATGGGTTTGACGCTCTCTAAGGTGAATCTGTTTCGTTGGGCGCGTCACGGGGAAATGGATTTCTCTTCCTAAACGTGAGCCCTATTTATGGGTCACGTGACGTTGACCCCCGTTGCAATGTTGTGATGCAACTTGTCACTGAAGCTCAGTGCTTACTCGTTGCTCCCTGGGCTGCAAGAACAAGAAGGAAGTTCTTTTTTGACAAAGTCGACAAAGTGCTCTTCCTCTTGCGGAGTGGGTGTCGACTTTTTGTCTGTCCGTCACAAATGTTTGCAAATCTAACCCTGGTTTCACTCAAAGAAGAAGACGACATCGACACGCATACATTTTTAAACCGTGTTGCCAATACTTGAAGAACCTCTTTGCTTGGAAATGAATGGACTTAGCCTCTGAGATCATGCTCGTAGTAGGCGGTTCCCTTGGTACCTAACTCCTCCTACTTCCTGGTTCATCCGAAAAAAGAGGCGGAGCACAGGTAGAGCTGGGGCTGCGCTCATGGTGCCGTTGCAGCATCAACAGAACATGTGTCACGTGTGATTGACAGAGACCGTAACAGTAGTTTGTACCGGGGGTACTATGGGGATAGTCTATGGGGATTGACTCGCTTTTGGAGCCAGCCTCAAGTGGCCACTCTGTGAACAGCAAGTACTTTCTTTTAGTGGATTCGCTCAGTTGCTTTTTCTGATTACGACTTGCCTGAACCATATTCAACTTTTCCTTTTCCTTACTAGTACTTTTACACACTGCATTGATATGTCAAGAGTTAGAATTTCTCTTCACCGCAAACGTTTTTTGCACAGCGTTTTTCCGATGATTGAAAAGTAAACATAGAGATTGAGCACATTGCGTTCGAGAGAGTTTAATGTTTGGGCTCGTCTGCCAAGTCTCTATCTGTCCATCTGTGCGTCCGCCCGAGTCACTCGGCCCCCAAAGTCCAGTTTAACCTTCGTAATCTGATGTCCCGAGTGAATTCCGTGCGCACACTTCTGCACCCGCTCCTGAACTGAGACTAAGTCATCCGTCAAACAGGCGCGCAACGGCGTCACCTGGTGTCAGGTTCGAAGACGGACGGCACCAAAAGACGAGAACACACAGCTGCTGAAATTCTTTTTCCACGGTCCCCAAACCCGACCGGCTCCAACCGGCCGACAGGGTCTTTGTATTACGCTCGACAATCATCTGCACAATTACAGATATTGTTCATCTGTATTCCCATTCACTCCAATCTGCACACAGATCCGCTTGATAAGCTGGAATACCTTTGACAGCCGGGCCCCTCGGGGGAGATGGGCTCACTAATCGTTGGTTTTTACAGACTATTGTACGCACACTCCATTTGTCAGTATTTATAGCACGGAGAGACACAGAGGTGGCTACAGCTGCTGCTGCTCCCCGAGAGGGGACGTGTGTGTGTGTGTGTGTGTGTGTGTGTGTGTGGGAAGATTGCACATAAATGCTGTTTCAGGTGTTTCTGTGGAATTCTAATGTAGAGGAACCGCAGGGGGTCACATTTTGAGGAGCGAGACAAACACAAAAGACAGATTGGATGATGCAGTAATGCAACGTGACAAGTGCAGCCTGCAAAAGGCTGTAATGATGTAGTCATCATGGGAAAGTGGTTTCATGGCTCATAGGTGTTTTTTTTGTGTTTTATTCTCACAGTCGTCAGAAGCCACTCTGCTCACTGGCTCCAAAACAGAGCCGGGCTTTTGCTTTTGCTTCCAAAATGTTTGTTAAAGCTGCCGGTGCTCTCAAGACATATGGTTGAGGTCCTGACACAAGCTGTGCCGCTGAGGATGAATACGAAAGTTTCCAGTTACCAGGAGACATCATTAAGGCTGGGGGGGGGGGGGGGGGGGAATTCAACACGGTGACAAAAGGCATTCCCTATTTTTGAGATGTTTGTAGGGTATCATACTATTATCTTTAAACTGTGCGACGACTCATGTGACAGGAGTTTGTTATGCGTCAACAACAAATAGCAGAAATGTCAAGCTGTTATAACTTCTCATCTCTTAAGTATTATATGTCCGTGGGACTTAAAGGTCAAAGTCCATGTGACCTCAGAGATTTGTTGTTGGCCGTAACTGGAGAGTTTAGGTTCTGAACCAAATCTAACAAAAACAACGTCGTGCTTTTTATAAATCACCTAGAATATTCTAAGCAACCTCCAGGGCGGAGGGATGAAGCCAATATGGCCTGGAAAAACCTACAGTTCACAGGTTGGCCACTTGAGGCTGGCTCCAAAAGCGAGTCCAACTTCTTTGGGAAT
>JAFBJT010005446.1:0-12977 GCA_016785325.1 Chascanopsetta lugubris
GATATCACTCTGCTGCTCTGCTGCTGTGCACAAAGCCGACAACAAACACGACCAGCTGCAGACATGTTGACAAATAAGGAGGAAAGGTGATGCAGGGGTGTCAAACTCGTTTTAGCTCATCTCGTGGGACGGATGGGACCCTCTGGCGGGCTGGTTTTTGGCCCACGGGCAGCAGGTTTGACCGCCCCGTTCTAGAGGATAAATATTCTTCCACTTCTGTTGATGTATGGAGTTTTGTCGAAACCACAAACCTAGAAAATATTAAGAACTGCAAACAGAGTTTAGCCTGATTCTGGTTCCTGACAATGACTTACCACCTGTTGCTGAAGGGGGCGCTGTCGTCTAAACATCTTCACCTGTGCTTAACGACTCAAACATGTTTGCTTCTGTGTGTTTTCTACCACCCACACTGTCGATGCTCTCACTATCTATGACATCATTACAACTACAGTGGAATTAAAGGGAATACAGCGTTTGTTTAATGTGAGAGATTTCTTTTTATTTGAATGGTCATGTGAGCGACAGAACTCTGACTGCACTTCCCTTCACTGCCACAGGTGTCGCTATAAAGAACCATGTGAGGGAGGTTTCCTAATGCTCCTTTAAGTTTGCTGTGCATTGTTATGAACTGAAGTACTGGATCAAGACTTCTTGTTTGAGTGATTCTCACTGTTGACTTAAAAGGTGCAGGATGTAAGATTTCCCACTGTTCCAGCTTTGATTGGAGAACTGATGAAGAGATGATTTATTTCTATTAAAGAGCCTAGAAACATCATTGATGACAGTCAACATGAGGTGTCGACTGACAGGTGGTGTAATGTAGCTACTCTTACCTGCAAGTACAATATTTCATACTCATATGGGTTGAGTCATTGTGTATCATGTTTGTAGACAGGTTAATGATAAAACCCACAACTGGAAAATAATGTATATTACTTGATTGAAGCTGTAGTGTAATCTGCAGTGTTACATGTGTGTGTGTTTTCAAGTGAACATATTTATCCCGGAACATGTCCATGTGAAAAAACCCTGTGTAAATGTATTCTGAAGATATGCTCTAATATGGCAGTGTTCACATTGTTATATATGACATATGACATTCACCACAATGGAGAAGTTAAAGAGTCCTTCCATTGCAGTTAGCCTATTCTAATAGAGTTTAGTTACATCTAATGGTAAAGTTTCATGCTGCACCTGAAAACCCTTCGCATTTTGATCATCATACACTCATAAAACATCAGAATAATTGTTTTGAAATCAAAATAAATCACACTTCCATCTAAATCCTACACACTGAACCTTTAAGCCATGACCCATGATGTCACTCATCCATTATTATTGATAATTCACAGTCTTCACGTATTGTAAATGTACACTTAAACAAAGTTGGTGCCATAGAACAGGAGGAGTATATACACATAAAAGCTTCTGCTAGTTTGACCAAAATGTAACGTCCACTACATTAGTAATGTGTCTAATGATATTTAAGTTATTTATGCAAAGACAACTGTATAGAAGTTACACTCATGTTTCCTGACAGATACTTGAAAGACATAATATGAGTATGGGAGTTTGTTTTGGGTTTTTTCTTAGATATTTTCATTGTTATTCTGTATAAAGTTGATGAAGGTTGTATAACAAAATACTATCTTACATGAAAGATATGCAAAATAAAGATGTAATATTGTTTAAAGATAAAGCTGCTTCAGATATGTGTCTCAGTTAATACTCAGACCCTTATATAGTGATTTTTCATAGCATGACTTTTATAGAGACAGGGTGGTTCATTTTGTGGATTGATTTTATTGTGATTAATCTTGAGAATTTCTGAAAATTGATTGAAATAGTGTTAAATGAAATTAGTTATTGACAAAATCCACATTCGTGTGTTATGAGATGAGATTAAATAAGATATATTTCTGTCTATTGACTCATACACTTTTGATAGACAATATCTAATTCATTTTTCTCTCAATACTTTATGGCACTCAAGCTTGTTCACATCACATTATAGATTGCGTATCTACACTCCAACCAGTAGGTGGCGATAACGAGCCGTAAAGCTGTTTTGACCCGCGTCTAAAGCGGAAAAAGAGGCGAGCAGAAGCGCCATTTCACTTTTCATTCATTTGGATCGAGGCCTACATCTGTTTACGGGTGAGTCTGATGTTTACGAGTGGAAATATAGGTTAAATATAAATATGGGGAGTTGGTGGTGTGTAACTCTCACGGTGGACTTGTTATGGATAAACATAATGTCCAAATAGCTGGGCGGATGTTTGGTAGTAACTTGTTAGCCAGTGGCTAACGGGCTAGCTTCCTGTTAATACGCGTCTTGACCAGAACGCCATTACACCCAAACACCGTCCCAAAGCGCATTGAACTCGCTGAATTTGAATTCGCTGAATACCATGGACGATTTTGGCCGTTTAGACTTTTCAAGTGTATTGCTAACACACGAAAAGCACATAGATTCTTATAAAGTAACACATTAACCAGCTAGCTCAACTGACTAGCTTAGCTTTGTTTACGTCGGTAAACGGATGGGACACTAAATGACCAGTTCTCCTGGTTTTGAAACTTTAGTCGAACAGTAATCTAAAAAATAAAGTAAACTTACGTTTTGCATATACCAAGCGTAAACATAATAACTTGTATCTTTATATGTGATGACAAGTATAAAAGATTCAGTGCGTAACATATAGATAAATATATTTCGATTTGTTTTGACACAAAACTGAATATGTATTTGATATACGGATGATTTCATGAGTAGGTATTCACATAAGTGTAGAAATTAGAATAACGAATGTAAAATATTCACTGTTCCACAAACCCCATGTTTGCACAGCAGCCCAAAGTGGATAGTCCACACAACTGTATTTGATAGTTAGCTGAACGTTCACACAGTCTCCTTTTATATACAGTGTGTTTTGAACAGTGAAGTTAAGGGTATTTGACTGGAACATACAAATTTACCACTGGGTTCCACTGAATTTCACACAATGTATCTGTTATGTTAGTGTTTAAATACGATTGACCAATGCTCTACTTACTCAAATTGTAATGGTAACATCGGGTAAGTATTTCTGCAGTTGATCTCCAGTTGATTTACAATTAAGTCTCTGTAGTGCACAATGCAATTTATCAGACCAAGTTGTTTTGATAAATATTATTATTGTAACATCCACACATTTGATATCTTGTGGCATTTTGAGTTGAACCATTCTTTTTAGCCAAAGTAACAATGTAATGCGTGTTTGTGTATATTTTTGAAATAATACTAATTGATTTATCAATACTTAAAGGGGATCATCATCATCACATTCATGCTAGATAATTACTAATAATTGGTTGTGGTCATACCTAAGTAATTGCAGTATGTTTTTGAATCCTCTAGGAAACACAGAATTTCAACATGGTGAAAATCTTTATCGGCAATCTTGCCTGCGAAGCCACGGCGGAGGAGCTTCGCGGACTCTTTGAGAAGTACGGCACTGTTGCAGAATGTGACATTGTGAAAAACTATGGGTTTGTTCACATGAACAACATGGCAGAGGCAGAGGAGGCCATCCAGAATCTCCACCAGCACGAGCTGCACGGCTGGCGCATGAACGTGGAGATAAGCAAAGGACGGCCTAAGTCCACCACCAAGCTGCACGTCAGTAACCTCGGCGAAGGAGTCTCCAGTGAAGTCCTGCGGGCCAAGTTTCAAGACTTTGGCACCGTGGTGGAGTGTGACATAGTGAAGGACTATGCATTTGTTCATATGGAGCGAGTTGAGGATGCCATGGATGCCATCAGTAAGCTGGACAACACAGCCTTCAAAGGTGAACTCTTTGGCCGCGGAACACCTGTTGTCTTAACTGTCGGTAGATATTAATTCTGTCCTGGCGCTGTAAAGCTCACGTGCCAAGTAAAACCTCCTGCTCATTTCATGTAAATAGAAAAAGAAGGTCTGGATTAACCGTTACCTTTATTACAGGTGGACTGGAAAGAAACAGTACATTAGGTTTGGCAGCCTCTTGTTTATCCAGTGAATAGATGCTGGTATAAAATTAGCTGGCACCTGGCACTGATGGGTATTTCGCTTCGCCATGTGATAAAAAAAAACGTGTTTTATAGACGGTAAGAGCCTTGACGTGTCAGAATCCCACGGTCTCATGCGTCTGTTCTCTCTCCTCACAAGGCAAGCTGATGAGCGTACAGCTCTCCACCAGTCGGCTTCGCACGGCCCCGGGAATGGGAGATCATACCGGCTGCTTTGCCTGCGGGAAACATGGTCACTGGTCAAAAGACTGTCCTGTCGGTCGGAGCGATAGCCACGGTGACGGCGCGAGAGGCCACAGCGGCCGGGCCCCTCCACGCGGTCCCCCAGGTTATGCCAGGGGCGGCTATGGGGTGGCACCACATCCAGGAGCTGATTACATGGGTGGCTCTGCGTATGATCAGGGTAGTTATGGAGGTGGGATCCCACCGCCTCCTCCTCGTAGGCTCAGCGGCTACGGCTCTGAGATGGGGGATAGATATGGAAGCAGAGCGGCAGCCTCTTACACTGACAGGTCATCAGCTTATGAGCATGACAGCGTCTATAGCAGTGTTGACTATTATGAAAAATACAGAGCTCGGCCTTATGGCTCCAGCTATTTCGAAGATCGTCGCATGTCCTATCTCCCCCCTCCCCCACCCCCACCTCCCACCCTCTCAAAGCTGCCCGCCGGTGTAGATCCATACGACCGTCGGCCACCGCCTCCAGCTCCCGCCGTCCCTTCAGCTGCCGCATACTATGCACAAGACCACAACCCGATCGGACGAGCACCCGTCTCCTCGGCCGAGTACACCTACGAGCGCACACGCCTGTCCCCGGTATCGTCCAGGAGCACCTACGCTGCTCCGCGGCCCAAGGATCATTATGCACAGCGTTACGCGCCTTACTAAAACCACGGTGCCAAGGTGAGCAACACTAAACAAGTATGATTAACTAATTAACGGTCTCTCTTGTAAACATTGCTGCTCAGTGTGCATAGGGATCGGACAAAGTTTGATATGGTGTTGAAGCCTTTGAAGCTGTGCTGCAAATAATGGGTGATGAAACCCCGCCCCCCTCTCTGAAAAGGGATTGCTTTGCTCTCTTCATAGGTCTGTTTGTGAACAGCAGGACTTTTCCTTTGCCGTCATATCGTCCAGCTACGATTCCATCTGTCTGCGAAATGCGTGGCAAACTGCGAGAGACGTTTGAAAATTGCGTTGGCGTCTTCAAGGCACCTGAGATGTCGTTTGTCGTTACACAGTCACTGTCACAGATTCTGTTTTCAGTAAGGATGATTAGAAAGTGCACTGGTGTATGAAAACTTTTTTTTTTTTTCACTTCTTCTGCAGGATTACAGCTTTAGAAGAGGTTTTTTTTTCTTTTAACTGTCTCTTCTACACTTTAAACAAATTGTTAAATTCAGCAAATTATTCATTATGAAATTCATCATTATGTTGATCAAGTAGAGAAAGCTGGATATAAACATCTGTGTAGAGTGGTTATGCCTCCAATACAGCAACTTCCCACATTAGCTCTTAAGATTTAAACCACCGCTACTCGATGGTTGGCTGTATTTTCCCAAAAATATAACCACGTAAAGGATGGAGAAGCTATTGGAGGGGCTGTGAAGTTTATAGTCTCCATCTTTCCCTCTGGTGGAGTCTGCAGAAACTGGAGATGACAATGTGGAAGTCAAAGACTCTGAACGGATAACACGGTGAATAACACAAACTGCATGACAGATGTCTTTTTATTCAATAATTAGACACATTTTCAATGATGAACACTTTGCATTGACAATAAATCCATCTGTTTTTTTTTCTTTTAATGTGTAAACATTTACTTTTTAAAAAATGTTTTGGATGCAGCTGAACCTATGTTGTTTATGTATTATTTGCTTGTAGTGTGGTAGAGCCTGATCTTGCCGCTCCACAAACAGGTCAGTCACATGGATGTGGATGAAGATGTCTTTATGTAAACTAATCTCAATCTCAATTCACAAATGTATGAATAATGTTTAAGAACACAGCAGTGATTCCATATCCCTGCAAATGACCTGTTTGGTGCACAATTTGAATACTGGTCTTTTATAATGTGAGACTGGTTAAGTGAGTAAGGATGGAAACGATTATGGTAAGATGGATAATCTCAGACATTCCAGTCTCATTTTTCTAATTTCAGTTATGTCTTCATAAAATATACACATAAAAATCTCAATAAAAATGTTCACACCAAAATGTTGTTTGATCACAATATAATAACAATATATGTTCTCTTCCCACTGAGTCACACTGAAGCCCTCAATGGTGGATTTTTAGTTGATTTATATATATATATATATGTTCCATTTTGAAAACTAGAAACTAAATGACAAAAAGGAGAAGCCTATGCAGATATAATTCCTCATTCTAAGCTTAATGGGGAAAACAATAATGTAACTTTCTGATGATGTATCTTCCAGAACCTAGATTGTTAAAGGTGCAGTGTGTAATATTTTGGTCATTTTATGTCACTTTTCAAAATATAAAACAATTACATACTGTGAGCTCATTAATGTATATTTACATGAGCTGGTCCGCAATACGGGGGTCGCCATGTTTTTACAGTAGTAAAAGTAGACATACGAAACATCTTTGTTTCAATGACAATAGGCCATAGGTTTTCCTGCACGTTCAAACGGGTGAAGTGATGGATACAACATGCAACTTTACCTCTAGATGTCACCAAATCTCAGACACTGCACCTTTAACCACTAAATATTCGAAGATTGTGAAAATTCAATCTATCCAAATTATGAAAGGTGTTTGATGATGTTAGAAACAAACAAGGATGATGTCTAACCCTAAAGAATAAAACTCATTACAAAACATAAACACACTGCACATACTCAGTGTCAACATATTGGTGGAGATCGATAAGACATATTTACAAGTGCTTTAAAGATGCAGTGTGTAAGATTTGGTGACATCTAGAGGTGAAGTTGCCTGACGTATCCATCACCTCACTTCTAAACATGCAGGAGAACCTATTGTAGACTTCAGTTCTCATTAAAACTCAGAAGATGTTTAGTAGGTCCACTCTGGGCTCCTACAAACTGTCCCTATAAGAGGACCCTCTCCGTGTAAACGTAATGGGCTCAGTTAAGGGTAAAAGAGAAAAAAAATAGGCGATTATTAATTGATGAGAATGTCTGTATGTAATTGTTTTGTAATAGTTTTAGAAGTGAAAAAACCCTGAATTTAATGATGGTTGAAATTAACCCTTTACATTTAGACAGGGTGAAATCTCCCCCCTAGTTTACTGTAGCCTTTCGATACTTACAGTAAGCTTCATTTAAGCATAAACACACACAAAATTATGAACATAAATGTAAGTGGTAGTGGTATACTGTTTAACCTGTAATCTTCATTCTGAATATTTACCCCGTTTTGTGCGTTTCTGGTGAACACCCACATTAGTGAAGGTTTCGGTGGTGTAGCCCCGCCCTGTTTAGGATAACAGTTAGCCGCTAATTGTTAGCCGCAGTCCGGTTAGACTCCGACGCTGCGCGCCTGGTCACGAGTTACAATTTTAGCGGCGGCCGCCATTTCACCTCAGAGAGGCTCGAACACACTGCAGCTGGAGAAGGTAAGATCTCGCGAAATGAAATGAATGCAGTCATTAAACAAAGTAAGCTAGTTCATCAGAGCTTGCCTCGATGTTAGTCATTGAGACGACGCAGAACAAAAAGAGGGCCTGTGTAACATCACATGCTAAGCTAGCTTAGCAAACACAAACAGGCGCACTGCGTGTTAAAACATTACGCAACGTTGTAACAAACCGAAGCGGCGATGTTAGCTTGTTTACAAGACAAGTTAGCTAACGTGGCGAAACAGAGCTGAGCGTAACAGAATTGTGCTCTTCGAGCTCTTGCAGGAGTTAATATGCGACACACAGTACAACGTGAGTGTTCAGGCCTAGTGATGGTGGATACACACGTAAGCAGCTCGATGAACGCAATTAGCTAAATGCACACGATTCGTTCAGGCTAGCTTTTCCATTTGGTGATGCATGTTTAATTTTAATATGTTCCCTTAGGATTCATTAAAAGTAGTAAATAGTCTTTTCACCCGAACCACCCTCATTCAAACTCAAAATACCTCCAATATTTTTGTTCGTATGTTCCACTGAGATTGACTTGAGAGGTAAACCTAGATTGTATCATGAGTATCAACAGGAGAATACACAATGTTCATTATGTTTCATGTTAAAATATTTTAAATGTACACCTTATGCTGGGTTTAAAGGTGCAGTGTGTAAGATTTGGGTCATTTTTAATGCTTCCATTAGTAGAAATACAATGAGAAAATAATGACTGAAGATGTATTTTTGTTCCCATTACACATAACTGAGCCCAGTAACTATGTTTACATGGGGAGCAGGTCCTCTCTTTTGGGGCCGCCATGTTGTTACAGGAACCCAGAGTAGACGTTCTAAACAGAGTTTTAATGACGACTGAAGACTACCGTAGGTTCTAATGCACGTTCCGAAGGATGACGGTGAGGTGATGGATACAACATTGCACCTTTAATATTTACATATTTACACAATTGCTCCAGCAGCTTAAAATGAATGAACTAAACATGTATGCAACAACATGTATGTAGAAAACATTGTGTGGCAATAGGCTTTAACTATTATTAGTTGGTTGATTACCTCCTACACTAAACTCTGCGTCACCCTTTATATCTTTTACAACTACAGAGATTTTCATTCAAGTAATAAATATATAGTAAATCAAACTGCAAGTCTGCTCTCAGTTTATATATAATTTGACTGCCCTTTGAGGTAAGTACAAAATTGACACTTCACACCAAAGATTATAGCTGTGATGGTCTTCATGCAATTTCTGAATAAGTTTTACCACTGTGTTAATGTTTCATGGATAACTGCCTGTTTTAGTCTTTGTTTGCCTCTGGTACCAATGACCCTATCTTCCTCTCCTCCCTCAGTGAAGTGGTAGCTCCAAAATGGTGAAGATATTCATCGGGAACTTGGCTGCAGAGACCACATCAGACGAACTCCGCTCTCTCTTCTCTCAGTATGGCAAGATCGCAGAATGCTCGATCGTCAAGAACTTTGGCTTTGTGCACATGGATAGCAAGACAGAGGCAGAGGAGGCCATCCGCAACCTCCACCACTACGAGCTTAACGGCCAGCCCATGAACGTAGAACTGAGCCGCGGCAACGTCAAAGGATCCACAAAGCTCCATGTCGGCAATATAGCTTGTACCAACCAGGAGCTGAGGGCTAAGTTTGAAGAGTATGGTGCAGTGGTGGAGTGTGACATAGTCAAAAACTATGCTTTTGTTCACATGGAGAATATGGAAGATGCCATGGAGGCCATTAATCGGTTAGACAACACAGCTTTTAAAGGTGAACTCACGGGCTGGGCTTATGGGAATTTTTTTTCTATACACTCGCATACATAGTCAAAATCATAATTATTCCAGTTGGTGTGAATGAACAGGTAAGTTGTATCTGAGTTGCAGGTAAGTTCAAAGAAAAAGATACTTGTTGCTTTAAAGCTGCTATCCGTAATTTCATCAGCGATGTCGGTCGGTACGGTCGATTGTAAATGACGATTTGTGTTTTTCAACAGTTTCAGATTCACGCGTGAGGTCGCACCGGTTCCGGCTTTTATGGAGCATTCCATTTCTGTATATTTGATAATCAAACCTCCCTACTTTAATCAAGGGCAGGATTTGCACCACCAAACATCTTTTATTTGGTCGGCACGCGCATGTGTGAACGCGTCATCCGGTGTCATTATCAGTTTATTTGCGTGGACACGGATATGTAGAATAAAGTCTCATCTGAAAAAAAAAGCTTAATGTAAACCAAAGATTCTCACCTTTTTTTGCTGATTCATCACAAAATTTAAATCTGAACTTTTCTTTAACCAAGAAAATAATTGTCTTTAGTTTTCAAGCCAGTGCTTGAATTAATGATTTGTCCAATACCTGTATAAGCCATGCAGTGATTACATTTTATTTTAAGTAGATTTTATTCTTTGTTGATCAGATGAAAATCTCATACATGACAGAATGTAGAGAATTTATGTAGGACTGATTACTGAAGGAACACCATTTATTTTTCAGTTTGTCTGAATTGTTACGGATTTCAGCTTTAATAACTGAATTCAGTTTACAAAGCATATATTTTAGATATTATTGCTATATTGGCGTATATAGAACACAGTTTCAAGGGGACTTTTGTTTACAAGGCAAGAAATGTGTATTCTATTATTTGGAACAAATGCCGGTCCTTATTGAGTCTTTTCTTTTTAAGGCAAACTGATGAGCGTGAAGCTTTCGACTAGCCGCCTGCGTACTGCGCCGGGAATGGGAGAAAGATCGGGTTGTTATCGTTGCGGGCAGGAAGGCCACTGGTCCAAAGAATGTCCTCTAGACCAAAACGGCTTCCACAGAAACGGCTCAGAGCCTGCGTCTGACGGATTCGATGCCTCGAGATTTGGCGGGCGTGGTCGCAGCCGGGGTTATCATCCAGACTACACTGGTGATGCAGAATACGGCGGCAGCTATCCTATACCTGTTTATTCCCGGGGTTCTGCTCACAGCAACATGTCGGGGTACAGAAGGGGTGCAGGCTACGAAGGTGCAATGAGATATGGGCCGCACCCCGGTTACGGCATAGGCGCCGTTGCTGATCATAGCATGGCTCGGATGTACGGGAGCGACGCGGGATACAGGGGCAACGGCTCCCTGTACGGCGCGGTACCAGCCTACCCGGTGCGACGGTCGCCTTACGAGGAACGGGATCCGTACGGGGTCGTGGACTACTACGAGAAGTACAGGGCCAATACTTACGGAGGCAGTTATTACGAGGAACACCGCGCCATGCCCGCGCCTCCTGCTCCAGCAACCGCCTCCACAGCTATTATCCGGGAACGCCTTCCCCCCTCTAGCCATGACCCGTACGAGTGCCCTCCCCTCCCTCCTCCACCAGCCCCAGTCTCCTCATACTACACACGTGACCGGAGTCCGATTCGGAGAGTTCCTAACGTGGCAGAAGGATACACATATGCTAGCTCGCGCATTCCCACTGTGACGCCAGTCCCAAGAAGCACAACCTACGACCATGCGCGGGATCCTGCTGCAGACCGAGCAAGATATGCATACTAATCCATCTCCCATGATTCAAGATAGAATAGCCTGAGCTCAATTGGAATGACTAGAAATTAAACATCAGTTTATCTAATTTGATTCAAAGTCAGCCGTCTGTATATATGACATGTGGTTAACAAGGATAAAACTAAAATAAAACCTTCCACTTGTCCAATAACAAGACACCAGTGGGAATAGTTGAATGCATACACATTATGCTGTGATCACATTCCAACTTATACTACAACATGTAGAGCCAGTTGTGCTCTGTTCACCACAGCTCATTGTCATATTTACATGTTGTGATATTGATGCAGTTCTGAAATGGCCTAGTTTTGTGTGAAATTTGGTTTTTTTTATAATCTGGTCCATTCGTGATGCTGCAAGAAGAAACCCCCCCCCCCCCCGATATTTTTGGTCTCNNCCCCCCCCCGATATTTAGTTCTATGTTCATACAATATTTGGACTCATTTAATAGAAAAATAGTGCATGTTGCATGTTATAAAGGTGAGACGTAGGACTTGTTTTATAATCAATTTTCAGCAGCATCTAATGTATTACAGTCAAACAATTTGTGTTAAGTTTGCATTGCTACTACATTAAAGACAAAAGACCTTTAATTGTTAGGCCTGTAGAGTTAAATGTCACACCTGTATGATATAGACCTGCTCAGAATAAAGATTTATTCTACTTTTTTAGTTGGGGTATAAGAAAAAATCGTGAAAGTATGTTGAACTTTCCAAGCTTTTTTATGGTTGTGTTTTAGTTAATAGTCATTACTTGTATTTTTTTCTTTATGGTGATAAATTTCAGGCTTCATGTTTAAACATGTGATCTAGTACCCTGAGAAAATGACCCCACTTGCTTGTACTGTCCGTCTTGATTTCTAACAATTTGGCCCAAATTAAAATCTCTTAAGTCTATTTTGCATGTGTGTTCTGTTACTCACACTTTGGTGGAATTTTGATAGAGGAAATGAAAAGCAACACCTCCTGTTTTCAGACATGTAAGTATATAGTCAGACAGCTTTATTTGTCCCAATGGGCAGTTCCTTTGCAGTCTCCCCTACAGTCAATGTATAAGAATATAATGTTATAAATTGGTGGTTAAAAACCACTAATAAATCCCTGCAGTTTAAGCAGAGATGAAGGACTTGGAGTAGAGATTTGTCCTGATTGGGGGCACATGACAACGGCCTGAGGGCATGAAGAAGGACTCATGTAGCAGAATATGGTCAGATTGGCTGATGGATTTTTTTTGCCCACATGCTCATAAACACATGCACAGCAACATACACACGAGGCTGCATACCTGACGACGTAAGTACAGATCAGATATTTTTATGCACAGGTCCACTATGTAAGACAGGTGAAATTATTTAGTTTCCTTATTGGATTTAACTTGAGGAAAATTGTTTCCTATGTCTTTGATGTAACTCATCACAATGTGATGATGTGAAACTGTTCAGTTCAAAGGAGTATGCCTTTGAACTGATATTTGCTACATAGCGATGTCTGATATAAAGTAAATATTGACTGTACCAACACTTTTATAATTCAGATGGACATTTTTGGAACAGTGAGTTCTAATTTCAGTTCAGTGTATTTTGTGGGATGTTAGAGTTGAAAAATGTATGGTATCTAGTTTGGCATCCCACGATCAAAGGTTTGACATAATGCTGCTTTAAACAATAACAACAGTTCCCTTTATTCTAACAAAAAAACTGTCTTATTTATTTCTATTTGTATTTTTATTGTAATATCCAGGTTTTTTTTGGGGGG
>JAFBJT010005450.1:26322-48186 GCA_016785325.1 Chascanopsetta lugubris
CACACACACACACACACACACACACACACACACACACACACACACACACACACACACACACACACACACACACACACACACACACACACACACGCCGATCCCTGGTGTTGGTAGATCATTTTGACTAGGTCAATTAAAAAGTTCCATGCCAAAAAAATGTGGTCACCACTGCTACATATATACATATACATACATACACACACACACATATATATATATACATACATACATACACACACACACACACACACACACACACACACACACACGTATATATATAAAGCATTAGGAGCTGATGGACTGTATAAACTCCCATTCCAGAAAATAATACATTTGTATTTCCTCGTGCAGGACGTAATGCCTGTGTAGTATCCCGTTTTTAAGATTGGAAAATTGTGCCATAAAGTGGAGGCATGTGTAGCTATTAGAGCCACATGCATGCAAGGCTGTACAATGATTTATGGAATGCCACCATCACCCCTCTGATTCCCATCTATATCTGCTGCTATAATTATACTCTACAGCATTTTTCTTGTACTGGCTGCAAGGAGGATTGATGTGCATAATTTATTTACTTTGCGACAGGTTTGAAATGGGAAGAAGCATCAAACCACAGAGTAACCTCGGTGTCGTATCCAATAGCTGTTATGTCGTCAGTCTGAAGAAGAAAAAAAAAGTATGCTGATGTAGAATATGTTCTCGCTTACACGCCCCTCCAAGGGGGGCTGCATACAGGGCAGAGATGTTTATGTCTACACCAACATGAAAATGCGACAAATGGCAATTAGTTGTGTTGACAACAGGGATCATCATCAGCTTCCATCAACACAGGCATGGCTGAACTATCACCATCCATTATCGTGTCACCGGTTGGCTACTTCAGGAATGATACAGTAGGATGAAAGTAATTTCACTAGTTATGTAAAATACAATGAACCTAAAAGGAAAATTTGCAAAGGAATATATACAACATGGATGCATGGTACCCAGAATGAAAAACTGACCTCCCCACTCTGCTTGGAAGGAGCTCTCTATTGAGGCAAGTCATGTAGGTCAATGTAAAGGTACAGTGTGTACGATTTGGCGACCTCTACTGGTGAAGTTGCATGTTGTATCCATCGCCTCACCCGTATCCTTCTGAACATGCAGGAGAGCCTATGGTAGACCTCAGTTGTCATTGAAACTCAAAACATGTTTAGGATGTCCACTTTTACTACTGTAGAAACATGGCGGCTCCCATAGAGAGGACCCGCTCCTCTTGTAAAAATATATTAATGGGGTCATTCAAGGGTAATGCGAAAAAATAATACATGTAGGTGATTATATATTCATAAAAATATCAGTAATTGTTTTGTGATATTTTTAGAAATGTCAAAAATGACCAAAATCTTAAATACTGCACCTTTAAATGAGCCCATTGATGTATATTTACATGAGGAGGAGGTCCTCTCTATGGAAGCCGCCATGCTTTTTACAGTAGTAAAAGTGGACACACTAAACATCTATTGTGTTTTAATGATAACTGAAGTCGACCATAGGTTCTCCTGTATGCTCAGAAGGGTGAAGGTGAGGTGATTCAACTTCACTTCCACATGTCACCAAATCTTACACACTGCACCTTTAACATGTGTGTCTAAATGAATGTATAAGTGCAATTTGAGAGGATTTTTGTCCGGTAGTCTGAAGATAATATCACATTTTGATGTGCACTGTAATAAGTTCTATATAAAATCACTGAACTCTGACTCCAAAAGAAGGCATCAAAGTAAAAAGGATGTTCAGCAGGATTTTCTGTGAATATAGAAAACTTGTTTTTGGGGAGATGTCACAACGACCTTGACTTTTTCCTTGAGGCTCTCTGGAGATACTATGTCCACAAAAAGGGACGACGAAACAATCAAAGAATGAAAAAAATAAGGCAAAGTACGTCTGGCCACTGGACGTTGTTGTGTATAAAAGGTTCTGAGTAATGTGGAGGTGTGATTATCTGTCATTGTTATGAGAATCAAATGTGTGACTATAAATTCAGTCATGCTGATTATTACTAGGTAACCGACCCCGTTCTTGAGTACGATTACATGGCAGCTCCGTCATTGTTTCCATCTCGTTCATATTCCATCAACATGACCCCATCGTTAATTCATGAACCTTTGCTTTCTATTGCCATGGGGGACAAAGCATTTCCCCTCCATCGCAGAACACCCAACATAAAATATAGAATTAACATCCATTCACTCCGACTCCTGTCTGACAAATGTATGTGGACACCCTGTCAATGAACAGTTGAAAGATTGATAGAATGTGATCCCTGGGTGGAGCACGGAGCAGCTGCTGCTGCTGGGAGTTTTCATACAGGAGCTATTTTTGGAAAGATCCTCGGTTCTTCCCTTTAATCTAGTGGGGCAGGCGACTGATGCATTGTTGCATGCATCGGTGTGCTGAGGGGGGATGGAAGGCAGACAGGCAGAATGTGATGGGAATATCCCCTCTCAGTCTGAGTGTGGCAGAATGACACAGTACACTGTACACAGTCCATTTCTGTCTACATCTCGGTTTAGCACATTTTCTTGTGAAAAATATGAAATGCAGTCACAATCTTTAAAAACAGTAGTGTTATTTTAGTTTGGGTGGCTAATTTGATCTCAAGTGGGCGGGTCCAGTGAAATCATATTATAATAAATAATCTGTAAACATCATCTCCATTTTTCTCCTTTTGTTTTAGTGCAAAGAAATACAAGTATATAGTCTAAACGTTCACAATTAAGCAACTATTGTCATGAAAGTTCTTTTTTTTCTTTCCAACTCGCCTATTCCTAGTGGCACAGGCTCCCCCTATTGTCCCGGCAAAGTAAGTGCAGGTCAATAAACTAACATCTCTAAATCTTCTCTAAAAATATTTACACTTCGCAAAAATTATCCTGCAAGCCACATTAGACTCTGATTTTAAATAACAACAAAACCACTCATTTCAGATTGGATTTCAGGTGAAAACATTTATAATTTCCAGATTACTGTTGGGATGGGTCACATTTAGTCAATGGCCATAATTAGTGTAATAACCCAAAATGACGGACCATCATTGAGAAATATCTATTTGACGCCTCATGTCTAACAGCATTATATGGAGGCAACCACCTGGGCAGCTTGGGGAATGGCTATGTCAAAGTTCACAGTCTTAAACCATTTAGCAGAAATTAACATTGCCCTGATCTGCCTCCCTCACATTTGCCTTGCAGGCACAGGTCTGAGGTCTGCATGTGCCTGGAGGGCAGCCTGGAGGCCCACGGCCATGCATGAAGTCTGTATGTATGCTCTAAAAGACCATAACAGAGGCAGCAAACATCTGAAAGGGTGTCTGACAAGGTGGACTTACAAATGGTCTCATCAAGACCTGTACATCTTTCACCCTCTGTAGTAGCTACATATATACAGAATATTCTACAGTTCAAAGTCACACAAATACAGCTGGATGAGACAGAGAACCCTGGAAGCCGAGGATAGAGGGCCCACACACACAATATTGGTCATGACACTAACAGATGCAAACCCCCTGAAAGAGTCTTCAGTGGATCTGACATGGTCCCATCTCGCCGGATCCGTCAACTTCCTCTTGAACTCTTCTACGCATTATTCTGCGGTGAGGGAAACACAGTAGAGCCGCGAGCTGCTCCTGCGCGGGTTTGAAGTATCGTGCTTTACCTTGACAGTGAAGATAAAGGGGCCGAGGCTGCGGCTGAGGAAGGAACAAAACAAAAACTCCAAAGGTCTCGGGAGAGCTTGCGGTGAATTTGAAGGGTAGCTCGGCAGTTCTGCACCGACGCAACACCGGTATTTGGATTCGAGTCGTCAACTTTAAAAAAGGTGCAGAGGGTAGGATTTTGCTCATTTTTGCCACTTCTAAAAAAGATTACAAAACAGTTACGTACATACTAACATTTTCATGAATTTCTATCCACCTGAATGTTTTAATTTTTTCATTACCCTTAAATGAGCCCATTAATATACATTTACATGAGGAGGTGGGTCCTCTCTTGTACTCTGAATGTACTCAACATCTATAGAGTTTAACTGAAGTACCACAGGATCTGAAGGTGAGGGTGAGATGATGGATACAACATGCAACTTCACCTCTGGGTGTCACCAAATCGTACACACTGCACCTTTAATCATATTAAATTATTTTTACACCATGCACATGGCCTCCTTACACTCCCCATGTACGAATGGCCAGCTTGACATAGCTCAGCGGAATTCTGCAGCAAGTCTTGCAGCTTGGCCAGTGCCATTGGTAATCTAACACCATCATCTAGCACCGGGCCGTCAAACATACAACCCGCGGGCCAAAACTGGCCGGTGGTGTTGTTCAATGTGGCCCTCGGGGTCGAGTACAAGCTGTGCTGTTTGTACAGCACTCTGGACCTAATGTGGTTGGTTCTGTGTCCTGTGTGTGCGATTCTGTCGCACACTTGATGTCGACATGACTGCAGCAGCCAGTGCAGGCGGAGTGGTCAGAGATGTCCATATTGTTGGTGCGCCTTCAAAATAAAAGTTCCATTTGAGAAGACCATTCCCCCATTCAATTCCAGTCCAATTGGCTTTTAAAAGGTGCATTTTGTAAGATTTTGGTCAATTTCTTTCACTTCTATCTGTAGAAATAGAATTACAAAACACTTAGACATTCTTACGACTGTATAATGTAAGACTGTGCTTTTTACAAAACCCCACAATTAGCCCTTTAATTTTTTAATTTACACCAGGAGTGGGTCCACCCCAGGGGGGGGCCGCCATGTTTTTACTAATTTTACTAATGGCCCAGAGTGGACGTACAGAACATATTTTGAGCTTTAATGACAACTGAGAGCTACCCTAGGTTCTCCTGCATGCAAGTATGGGAGGAGTGAGGTGATGGAGACATTATACAACTTCACCAGTAGATGTCACCAAATTTTACACACTGCACCTTGAAAAAATGAGTGTTTTTCTGCATTTCTGAGCATAGCGCAACTGTTTGTATTCATGTAGAATGGAAAAATAATCGCCCACCCCTGATCTAGTCCCTTAACCAGTCTATTTGTCAAACCACAGCAAATACAAGAATGATGGCATATTTGACATATCGGCATAATTATGATCCTTCATCATCTCAAGAGGTGCTTGATCAAGAGGAGCTCCAATCTGAGAACAGCTGTCTTGTCTCCATTGAGAGGTTATCCTCTGCATCTCTAACCCAATTCCACTTCCTGTGTCATCTCCCCGATCCGCTGACATCACAGATCATTCTCAGGGTTCTTCCACGGGGCGAATATCATCACACAGACGGCGCTCAAAACCGTGAGCTTGAACCCCACGTCAAATTAAAGAGGAGAGGTTGTGCCAGAGTAAATATTTGCATCACAGGAAGTCGGCGGAGCCTAATGCAATAGTCTGATTAGCATCACCATGACCATTCCCCAGAGGGGGGAAGCCTTCGTCTTCAGTTATGAGCTGCAGTATTGATTAAAACGGTGATGGCATGTTGTGCTCAGCAGCAGCAGCAGCAGCAGCAGCAGCAGCAGCAGCAGCCGCAGCAGCAGCAGCAGGGATGGGATGTGGGACACTCCTCTGTTTATTTTAATGGGCAAGAGGAGAAGCTGACTTTTGGAGGATGGAAGGAAAAATAACGACAGAGCTCATTATTATATTTGAGGCTTTAGAAAGCGAGAGTGGTGGGTGGAGGAAGAGGGGCGGAGCATCTACAGGGGTGTCAAACTCATTTTCACAGCATTATGGTTGCTCTCAAGGGGCCGGTTTTAACTGTGCGACCAAATGTGATTACTATTGCAAAATAACTGTCCTCATATTTGAATTATTTTGTATTAATCTAGAATTCATTTTAAAGTGCAGTGTGAGAGCAAGATTGCGGTCATTTTTTGTCACTTCTATTACAAAACAATATTATAGACATTTTTACAAATGTAATCCGCCCAATGTATGACTTGCTTTTTACATAGCCCTAAAATGAGCCCTTTAATATATATTTACACCAGGAGTGGGTCCACCTTACGGAGGCCGCCATGTTTTTACGATAGCCTGGAGTGGCCTACTAAACATCCTCGGAGCTTTAATGACAACTGAGAGCTACCATAGGTTACTCCTGCATGCTTGAATGGGAAGGGTGAGGTGATAGATACAACATGCAACTTCACCTCTAGAGGTCACTAAATCTTACACACTGCACCTTTAAGTTACAAATATTGTACATGCGTTTCCATACATGATACACCTGTAAACACACTGAATAATCGCTGCACATAAACAGGGGCATTTGTAAATCACTAGAGTTCATGGTCAATGTAGCTTTGGACTTTTATTTGTAGACAATCATATGCCTTTAAGCTCTCGAGGGCCACAGAAAAGATCTTGCGGGCAACAGTTGGCCCGCGGGCCACATGTTTGACACATGTGATAGAATGATGCTATAGGGATCCTGTTCATAATTATTCCTCCAGGACGCCCACTCCCCAGCTATGACGCACCATCCATATGGCACCTTTGGCAAACGCCATCACTCCGCTCCTCCTGACAGGCTGGTGTCAGGGGTGGGCCAGGCCGTTTGGAAATGTGCTGACACTGCACTTCTCCGGAGAGTAAACGGGCCGGGGGTAATGGGGGGGAGGGGGCGCTGAGTAAAAAGGATTATAGTGCAGAGGGGGAATCTTCCCAACACGCGCTTTTGTTACAATATTAGCCTTTGGGCACTTTATCTCGGAAAATCTTGGGAAGTGTTTGAGTTCAGTGATGGAGAGGGGGAAGAAATGGATTTGGACGCCGTGCCGCATTCCGTTTTGTGGTGTGGGGTTGATGCCAGGCATCCCTCTCTCTCGGATACTGCTACTCAGCACTGCAGCACTGTAGCAACAGGATGGATCTTCGCCTTAATCTGTGTGTGGGTGTGTGTGTGTGTGTGCATCTGTATATGTGCGTGCATGTGTGCGTGTGTGTGTGTGTGTGTGTGCTGGGGACAAAACGCCAGAGGGAAGTCCAGAATGAAAATGAAGTCGCAGCATGTCAGTGCAGCGGAAACACAGCAGCAGCGCCCATGTCAAGATAACAGAAACGTGGCGGAGCGGCTCGGACACCTTTCACAAGATCTTTGCGTCCATTTGTTTTGGGAGGGCGCTGAAGTGGGGTGGCACTTTGCCAGCGACGAGCACTCCGGAGTGTGTGTGTAGGGCCTTTGTGTGTGAGGACGCGCGCGAGAGAGAGAGAGGTGGATGTTGTCCTATAAAGTGAGGACAGAACATTTTCCTGAAGTCGTATTTGCTTAAAGGTGCCGTGAGTAAGATTTCGGTCACTTCGATAAATATTACAAAACCATTACATACTGACATTTTCATGAATCTATAATCCCCGAAATGTTTTATTTTTCTCCATTACCCTAAAATGAGCCCATTAATGTATATTTACATAAGGAGTGGGGTCCTCTCTATGGAAGCCGCCATGTTTTTATAGTAGTAAATGTGGATGTATTAAACATCTTTTGAGTTTGAATGACAACTGAAGTCAACCATAGTCTGCATGTTCAGAAGGGTGAGGTGATGGATACAACATGCAACTTCACCTCTAGAGGTCACCAAATCTTACACACTGCACCTTTTTAATATTTAAAGCAAAGCTGATTGATAGGGCATGATAATGACTGCCGGAGAGGGGACGGGTCATTTGTGAAGGTAAAGGCTGCACTGCCACGTCTCCATTGCAGCAGTAATCAAGGAATCCCCCTGATACACCAACTCAGAACATATGCAAATATACTGTATCTGGACTCAACATTCAGCTATACTGTTACAAAGATATATATATATATATATATACATATATATGTATATATATATGTATATATATATACATATATATTCTGCAGTAGGTACAGTACATACCATTATCTCAAAGCAAGCTTATTGCTTATTTGTAAAGACTGCAGTCCTGAATAATTAATGACACCACAAAAGCAGTTCCTCTGGATATATAGTGTGATTGATCCGCAACTCGCCACTGTTACTGCACAAACTACTCACCCACCAACCCCCTTTCTACTGATCCCATCCTATAGCAGTGCCTGAGGTGTAAAATAAGACTGTCGCTGGATCAGCATTTATAAAAAAAAAACGGATACAGGCCATAAAACTCTGGTGGTGTGATGTCACGGAGCGGCCCCACATCTCTGTGCAAAGAGGGATGGATTGAATAAATGTGCATTTAAAAGTGCAGTGAGTAAGATTTGGTGACATCTAGAGGTGAAGTTGTGTGTGGTATCCATCACCTCACCCTCACCCTTCTGAGCATGCAAGAGAACCTATTGTAGACTCCAATTGTCATTAAAACTCAGAACATATTAATGTGTCCACAAGGCTACTGTAAAAACATGGCGTCCCCCCAGAAAGGACCCGCTCCGCATGTAAATATACATGCTCAATTAAAGGTGCAGTATGTAGCTATTTGGTGATTTTTTAAATATTACAAAACAATGACATACTGACATTTTCATGAATGAATGATTACCTAAATGTTTTATTGTCAAAACTGTCATGTTTTTACAGTAGCCATGAGTGGACATACTAAGCACCTTTTGAGTTTTACTGACAGCTGAAGTCTACCACAGGTTCTCCTGCATGTTCAGAAGGGAGAGGGTGAGGTGATGGATGCAACATGCAACTTCACCTCTAGATGTCACAAATCTTACACACTGCACTTAAAAAAAGATAATTAGAAAAATAAAAAAAATAATACATTTAGTTGAATATAAATTCATGACAGGGCGGCAGTGGCTCAGTGATTAGAGCAGTCGCCTTTGAAAGGAAAGGTGACTGGTTCGAGTCCCCCTTTAATGATCCCGAATCATTTCATTCTACATGAATCATGAATATTAACGAGCAGGAGTGAAGGGCAGCGGGGAAGGGTGTATAGGTTGGAGCCTAAAGCAAAAGCGGGCGTGGGTGACGGAGAAGGAAGTGTCTCGCCACCAGTCAGTCACTATGCAGGGTCCACACACCAAACCCTCCAGGCCAGAGGTCATAAATGGAAGGGGGCGCAGTGTGTGTGCATGTGTTAGTGAGTGTGGCCTCATTACAGTAGCATTTAGACCACCAGAAGATTTCACCCAGATCTGACCAGAGCAGCAGAGGTGGCCGGTTATGGCCTATTTGCGGGGTCCCTTTTTGGGGGGTCCCCCCCCCCCCCCCCCCCCCCCCCCCCCATTTACTTGCTGGCCACCATCTTGCCCTTGAGCGTTGCTCCCATTTTGTCAAGTTTTTTTGTTTTTTTGTTTTTTTTTATTATTTAATTAAATCATGTGGTCAGGCATTGAAGGGTCCATGCAGTCAAGAACAACAAACAGTCAAGCTTTGGGTCAACAGATTGTCACCCTTGCTGATTATCAGAGCTGTTTTTCCATTTCATTTAAAGTTGCAGTGTGTACGATTTGGTGAGATCTATTGGTGGAGATGCATGTTGTATCCATCATCTCACCATTCTCTTTCCAGCATGTAGGTGAACCAATGGAAGGCCTCATTTTCCAATATGGCTCATAAGATTTAGTATGTCCACTCTGGGCTACTGTAAAAACATGGCAGCCCCCTTAGAGAAGACCCACTCCTGACGTTAATATACATTTATGGGCCCATTCTGGGGTAATGTGAAAAGAACGACACACATCCAGGTGATTACACATTCGTAAACATGTAAGAATATATTTTTACATACAGATAGAAGTGACTAAAATGTACCAACATCTTACACACTGCACCTTTAAACAGTCACCTATGAAAATAACTCATTTATATCCACTGCAGCTGTGTCTGATCTGATTGGCTAGACATCACCTGACCAATAGCTGATTGATTCTGCCTTAATTGCAGATGATCTTAATTCTTGCTGTAAATGCTCTATGTGTCCATAAATGGTCAAATACACGACAATGATTGAATGCAGGTCGATTCTTTGGACTTCAGGAACATCCATCCGAAGCCAAAAAGATCCACAAAAATATCTAAAATTAAATAGTCTAATGGACAACAATGCCACACTCCGCAACAACCCATTTAGATTCCTTTTGAGAAAAAAAAATGAAAGTGGGTTACAGGCCAACAGAAACATGAAAAGAGGATCTTCCTCTGACAATCGAATCCAATTCCCCTTTTCCACACAGAAGAAGAAGAAAAAAAAACATTTATCTTCCTCAGTGCACAGCAACTGTCTCAAATCCCCCACTGAGCTGCTGCCTCCTGCGTGCAGTGAACCTCCAGGATCATAGGATCAATGCTGCCATCTAGTGGTGCCTTCTCTGTTACTGCCTACAGCATAGCGGTGCTGCACATGATGACTGAAGAGGTTACTGTGATGAGATATGTGATTGATTTTTGCATCAAACCGTCTGAAATTATTGACATGGCGAAAATGCATTGCACTGCGCTCAGCACAGACAATAGCGGGGATTTTACCGACTCAGCAGATGTGCCTGTTTTGTCTTTGCATTTCACTTACTCCTTGACCTCATTTCCAATCTACCTCATTCCCAAGCACAGCATTTTCACGGGGCTCTCCTGAAATCCTTCCAATGGTTATAAAACGCTGGGGGGGGGGGGGGGGGAAAACAGGAAAGTGGGGGGGGGGGGGGGGGTACATCAGGAAGATGTATGGGCTAATAGCAAGCCCCAAAATAGATCCAAAAGCATTAGTCATCAAATAGTATAACAGCACAGGTGTAGTTTTATGGTTTCGACTTTTTTTTATTGCTTCCATCCCAGCCCTGCAGCATTTTAAATCATTAGCATTTCGTGGGAATATGCCAATGTGTTCATCAAGTCTTAACAGCGATGCACAACAGCCTGTGAGATGAAAGCCAATGTGAGGGGTTGCAGGAGTAGCATGTTGTGAGCTGTGCAAACAAAATGTACAGCATTAAATAGTCATGTTGTAGGATTGATAAGGGACATTGACATGTTCCTCTGTCTCTTACCTAAGCTTCACAAGGCCAGGGTTTTATGTGGATGTTTGAGGCATGAAGGGGAAAATCATTGCTGATTTAATGTAATTAATATGGAGGACAGACACCGAGGCCCAGCTGATTAGAGAGGAAGTCAAGCCTCTTATGCCGCTCACTTGACCTCTACGCTCAATAATGGCTGCCAGAGTCAGGAGGTGCCTGGTTCCAGGCTCTTAAACTACACCGAGTAAATCTGAAGGGAGCCGGGGTGGTAAAGAAATAAAACACATAAGTCTGTGGACGTAGTCGGTGTAAAAACAAATTCAAACAGTCCTTTGCAAAAAGTGTTTATGAGAATTAAACTAAAGGGTCAAGGGATGTGCACATTAAATGTGCCAAAACATTAGAACTATCAATGGGAACTAGTATAATCTAAATACACTACAACACAAAAAGAAACCAATACCTTCCTTATTTGGAACATAACAATCACAGGTGGAAAAAAAACAAAAAAACATCAGAATTTGTGTCTAGATCCCTGTATTTTGTGCTATTTGAGCTTTGTTTGGTGTTTTACCTGATGTTTTAAATCATATTTCTTATTAATGCATCTGATTTTCAGTTCACCTGTAGCTCCATTTATACTTCTCATTATGACTCTACAGCAAAAACAAGGCATTTTGAAGTGCCTGCTTTAAACAGTGTGTGTCCTGCTATAACTTCTTTGACTACTTACTGGTAACTTTGCATCGTGTTGGTCGGTCAGCGTGACATGGGCTCCTCTTAGGCTTGGTTCTGGTGGGTGACACAGTCTCCTCTTTTGCCAGGCTCTGGTGCGTGACATGTGCTCCTCTTGGGCCTGGTTCTGGTGCATGACATGGGCTTCCCGTGGGCCTGGTTCTGGTGCGAAGGGACATCTGACAGCATGAGCCTCTGTGGTGTTGTCATGTCCAGGACCAACATGGAGATAGTGAATTCCAGTGAACATGACTGTTGGGTCTCCTCAGTACATGGTACAATGTGTGAGGAGCAGTCAGAGGAGCCTCTGTGGTTGTGGGTTCTGAAATCAGCAGAGACTGATCATGTAGTTTTGAGCTAATAAACAAACATTTTTTTATGGCCTAGTTGCCATGACAGTACAACTATAACTAATTCAACTACACAACTAACAAAACAATTGGAAACTTGGAAAAATATTAGTACTACAACAGATACATTCTGGGCTAATGTAACATGTAAGAATTACTTATAAACAATGATATTATTTTACATTCACTTGAGTATCACACGGTGGACATGTAACATCAGAAGTCACATGCACTTCAGACTGCTGCTCCACTGTGTTTGTTTGCTTTTATTTAATTACTCAAACAAATGCAAATTTGAAAGTTATTCCCACCATTTAAAACATGTGTAGCTGGAGAGGCAAAATAAATACAAATAAATAAAACACGGTGATTAAGGTCCTTTTTACGAGAAATGTTTGTTAAGCACAGGTGGCGTGGTGAACGTGGGTACCTGCCATGCCGCGTTTGAAGTGTCGTAAAGCATCCGCACTCGACTATGACGTAGGCTAACATCTTACGACAGTTTTTCACTTTACGGCTATCCTGGGCCTTCCATTTGTGATTGGCAGAACGCAATTTTTAAACGTTAAATACAAGTGTTTGTATTATCCGAGGAGAGAAGCATTATCGGCCGAAACACGATGGGGATAGAGGACGAAGCGGACCGGACCTTGTTCATCAGAAACCTGGATTCGAGAGTGACGGAGGAGCTGATGTTCGAGCTGTTTTTACAGGTACCGACAATGCTAACCGCTAGCTAATGTCGTGTAGCATAATACATACAATGCTAACAACAATAACACCAAGGAGAGTTTACATGGCTTCTAAATGTGAACCTAGACGGCTTCCTTACCTATATTACAACGTTATTATTTGTTATGCACACGCTGTGGGGGGTTGTAAGGGTTGGTCTGAAGCAGTTAGCTCGATCGCATCAATAGCTTGAGAGCTATATATTTCGCCGGTGGGTATTGGAACACAACAATTACTGTTTGTTTTCACAGGCAGGACCTCTCATCAAAATAAAAATCCCCAAAGACCCGGATGGTAAAACGAAAAACTATGGTTTTGCTGTGTACAAACACGAAGTCTCTGTACCTTATGCAAAGGAGCTAATGAACGGGACAACGTTGTTTGGGAGAACTCTTCATGTGCAGTTCAGATCAGGTGAGGTGACGCTGAACAACGCTGGCAACAGGACATTTAAAAGCTTATCATTTCTATAAATGTATGGAGTATGGTCTAACAAGTGTAGGGATACACGACCTGATTCAGACTGTATCAAGGAAACATGTTTATATTATAATGTAATCATAGCTTAGTACCCTCAGAACTTTCACCCAGTAATTCCACTTGCCAGATGATGCCGTGAATGCACGAGCCCTACGTGCACGCAGATCAATCAGATGTGTATGAAATTGTAGTAAACCTAAGTGATATCTTTGAAAATAAATGTCATCCAAAAATATTTTTGATAATGAAAAAAAATGGAGAAAAAAGGCCTCTGCAAAGTAACTTTGATAAATACAAAAACAAATGGTAAATACAAATAGTTCCTTGAAGTGTTTGGACACAAAACAACCCGACAAATTGAAATGTAATCATTTATAATATTGATACATCTAATGTCCTTGTTTGTGAAAATGTGTCCAAGTCCACACAAGTAGGAAATATTGTTTTATTATTTCACATAATGTAAATATTGCCACACTTTCAAACTATCTTTGGCTGTTCAATGTTTAAAAGGTTGCTTGTTTTTCCTTTTCCTTTATAAACTTTACCTTGCCCTGTAGGAAGCAGTCATAACAGCAGCCCGGGCAACTCTCAGAACTCAAGTCCTGCAAATACTCCGAACCCCCATGGACAGAGGTAAGAGGTTCTTTTCCAGTGGCTTTCCTTTGCTAGAAATACATTCTGATAAACCTCTCGTGCACCACTTGGATTAAACATTGCGACTCTCCTTGCTTTTCATTCTCAGCTGTCTTTCTAACTGTTCTCAGTTACAAGTAGAAGGGATAGACAATTGTTTTGTTGTAAATCAAGAAGAGTAAACTTAAATCTCAGATAAAGCAATCACTCATGCTGCATGATGGTGGTCACCTAGATAAAGGTAGTAATTGCTCTGTGCACAAGCTCCTCTTAATAAACAAAGAAGGCACATACTGCTGAAGCAGAGACAACAGCCCGAAGGCTCCACTTGGCTTTAATGGGATGCATCACTTGCATTTTTTGTCACTAAATAACACCTTTTAAATAAGTTGTTACTGTGTCATTTTAGTACAACACCAGGTGACAGTGTTTTTTCAGATTTCATACTGCTGCCTGCCATTCAGGGAGGCAGCAGCCTTGGCAGGCAGTAGTCTCACTCCCTCTCCCCCTGCACTAACAACATGAAGTCATAAACGAGTACAGTGGAGAAAAAAAAAAGAAACATTGGCATATCATAAAACCAGTTCAGTCTGGCCATATGCTGATCAGGAAACTGAAGATATGTTCACATGAAGACCCTGTCGGAATAAACAGTATTATAGTAACTGCATAACCTTATTCTGCACCTACATGTGGATGAAAAAGACTGATGGTGCTAACGTTAGCCTTACTTGGCCAACCTTCATTCACCCTAGTGTTTCTCATTAGTGTCCTGGACCTGGCGCAGCCTTGCCTCAGTTTTTTAATGGGGATAAAAGATGTCCAACATCGTATTTTCTCGGCCGTTTCCCAAACTACTTTGTCAGCAGTTAATAATTTTGAAGCATGACTCTACCGTGCGCTTGTTAGCTGCTTCCCTCTCATTGAATAATCGGACGGTGCAGGTTTTCGTGCTCTTGGCTGCGGCGCGTGTGCTAAAATTGGAGCTCTGATATAACATGTGGAATGAAAGGGGATTGGACCGGTCTGTATTGACACGACACACACAGTGAAGTTTCAGTCTGCAATCCTTTCCACCATTCTTGCCAAATAGCAGCGCCTGTTTAGGGCCTTTACTGGAAAAGCTGAACATACTGGCAATACAGAGGAACAAGGAGTGTAATGTATCTACAGCATGTTTTGTCAGATATTCTTGCTCTGGAATATTTTTGTATGGGAATGGAATGATAAAACAGGTTTAACTTAATTCTTTGATAAACTAAGAAGAGATTTTATTGTCTAATATATGCACCCTTCACGGCAAGGGTGCACCCGTTAAACACAGGTTGACCAATCTTATTATATTAATGTTATTGCTGATTTATTTGTAGTTGATGAGGCCAATAACCAATATTTAGAACCAGAACACAGATATAGATAGAACACAATATAATTTTTAATTTGAAAAACTTTTAATTTATATTATTCTGAAGTCAAACTTTCAATATTTTACTCTCATAAAATACATGAATTAAATTAATAACATATGTAACAACATGTAATGTAAACAATAAAATGACTAACCCAAATTATTAATTAAATCATGAATTAATGGCAAAAGGTAGGTCATTTGTAATGTACTGCTTGTAAACTTGTTTGCATTATCAAAATGTATTTGACAATAATTAGCTTTCATTTTATCCAGGACGCCAAACCACTTCAACTCTCCACCGTATACTCCTCCACCTCAGATGCAGAGACTGTTTTCACCCCCTGATAATCTCCAGAGACACGCCATGGTAACGTTTATTTTCACTTTTATAATGATGCAGCGACTGAATTCTCTTTAAAGTTAATCCTGCTCGTCGGTAACAAATGTCTGTTTTATGACCTCAATAAAAATGATTAAAAACACAGGTCGTGGTAACCGCCTTTTGTCTCGGGTCCCTAGATGAACAACATGATGTGGCAGACCCACGCGCAGCAGCTCGAACAGCTGAACGGCGGCTTCTCCAAGCCTCTGCAGAGGCAAACGTCTGCCGGCGGAAACCCCAGGCAACACGACAGCAGCAATTATCGCCATCACCCGAGCCACGGCAACAGTGGCGGCAGAAACCAGCGCTATGGGGATGATTCAGGTTCATCCGGCCGTTACCAGCAACACAACCACGGCCGGGACGGCTATCACCACCAGGGCGAGAGGAGCGGCAACCGTTACCAGGACAACAGAAGCGGAAACAGACATCATGACGACAGAGGCGGTAACCGTGGCCACCAGGATAATAGATGGCGGCCGTACTGATACGTGCTGAGGAGAAGACTTAAGTTTGTGCACAGCTTGTGTACTCAGGTTATTTTGTACAGGGACAATTTAACATCTTATGCCTAATGGTGTATGTTTTTTCTTTCTTTTTTTTTTTTTACTTTTTAAAGCCATTTTAATATTTGCAACCTACTTTTCACGAAGTTCTTCTCATGAATAATAGTAAATATTGAGAGGAACACAAGAGCAAGGGCTTAATACAATAATGACTGAAAAAATGCCAGTATGATGTTATCTAAAAGGTGCTGTCAGAAATTTAAATTCTTCAGGTATTTTGCAAAAAAAAAAAGATTTAATAGTAAGGAGCGTGTCTACTAAAGATTCCACCAGCACCACTTTAACTGCAATACAACACCTCTATCTCATATTAGGTGAGTTGACCTTGCTCTTTCTAAAAACGTCTCTATAATTTTTTAAAATTCCGAGTCTGTCGGACAAACTGTTTTACAATGAACGTTTTCATAAATATAAAGCTCCTTTCAGCTACTGTCGCCTCCCTCTTTCATGTCGCCGCGGTTACAAATGCCAGGCTCTTGGCTCCACACCATGAATGCTATTTGCAGGTTGTATATGTGACTTAACCGAGCCGGGCTATTGTATGTTGATGCTTCATGCTGTAATGCATGCACACACGGCCTTATCTGCACCTATAAATGGCCCGTGTGTAACTAATACACTTGTGCAGCGGTTATGAAGTAATCTACAGGTGGCGCCACTCACATCCTTTCATTCTATCAATTAAGATGTTAAATATAAACCCGGCCACATGATCGCATCCCACTTTGACCTTTCTATTTAGGATGCTTTCAAGTCTTCGTGCGGATTTGTCAGCCACTCAGTTCACTTTACAGCTTGCAATTAAGCTTCAGGTTTTTCTCCACCACACTCTGATATCTTATTTATTTAAAGGAACCAGTCTTCAGATCACTCGATGATGTCTCGCGCATCATCCCCCTTGAATGCGAAGCTCCTTGATCCAGACCATCTCATGTGTCCATCAGGCGTTAATGCCTCAGTGTCCAGGTTTGCCTGCAACAAAAGGATGATCGCGATCCTTTAATGACCGAGCCCAGGTCATAATCTACCCTTCCGAAAGTGCTTATGTCACTGCATCGACAACTTCCAATGAAATCCCCCTTCTCCAATAAACCTCCGGCTCTCCCAAAGTGGACGTGCATTTGCACCCCGCTGCCCTGTAAGCTCCCGTGTCTTGCCTGTAATCTGCGTCGGGGTCAGATTGCATCCCCGGTGCTACCAAACGCCTCTTAATAGAGAGTATCCTCTGACCGGTGTCAGGACTATGGGAGCTCCGCAGGCCGTGGCATTACTCTTTTAATTGCTTGATCTGCGCTGGCGTCTCCAGCCCCGGAGCAGGCGGATTAGAGGGGCTGGTCGGTAGCCGCTGCTGTGTGGACTTATATAGAAGCGTGTCTCCTGAAATGATCTGCTGTCGAGCACCCGCAGACCCTCCTTCTCCTGCTTTTCCCCCCCCTTCCCCCCCCCCCCCCCCCCCCCCCCCCCCCCCCCCAGCTCGCCACCTCCCCCCAACACCCACTCCACTCACACACATGCACAAAATGACCGGACCTGAGGTCTGCAGCTTTGTATCTCATGGGTCACTGGGTTCACTGGTTTAGCAAGAACATTAAGATTCATTTGTTTAAAGTATTGTTTACCTCTTTTTTTATGCATTCATATTCAACTTGAAATATGTGAAACCATATTTACTGCTGCAATATTGGTTTTTAGGGCACGATTATTTTCTCAAGGCCCAGTAACTTGTTTGGAGCCTATACATAATGTCAAAAATGTAAACATTTTAACCGCAAAATATTCAACATCAACATATCATGAAAAAATGAAGAAACAAACAGCTCTTGGAAGATGTATGATAATAGTGTCTGTTGGATATAAAGTGAAGTAGATACCCAGCTGCAGAGGGGCCTAAGTACTGCACTTAGTAGTTCATTTACTTTTATGATGATAGATGAAATACACATTAAATGCTGAATATCTACATGAGCTGTCAGCCAGGCTGATGGCCGGAGTTTATAGAATATTTGTTTTCATTCTTTACAGGTCTCCCCACTCAGACCTCCCCACTCTGTGAGTCTTGTTCTCAGGGTCTGTGGATTTCTTCCCTCTGTTCACCAGTGTTTTCACCTCGTGGGAACTGTTCTGTTCTTCAATAACTTTCAAGGTCTCGACCTGATTAACATAATGGACTCTTGTAAAATTGAAATGAACATGAGTGAAAGCAGACCAAGCCCATTAGTGAATGCATACTATTATGGGATGGATTTAAGTACGGTAGCAGAGAAGTCGTTTAGTTTTTAGTTTCACGGTTGGGATCAGAGGGAAATAAGAACCTGACAGTATTCATGTGGTTTCAGTGGTTTCTCTCCCTCCTTCCTGTGATCAGACCATCAGGACTGAGGAGAGGCCGACTCCACAGCCCCCCCCCCCACCCCACCCTACCCCCCAACCACACACTCATTCAATAAGGCACTTGTAATTCAGGTCTTAATGATACTTTTGCCTCATTTTCCAGATTAAAGTTATTACTTTTATTAAAGAAAGGAGTTGATTGAATTCAATCCCAATATGAAATCTTTATAAAAATATCCCCCAAGAGAAAACGAAATGGCTCCGGATTATTTTATAGAGAAAATAGAATCTAAAAAAAGAAATCTAATTTTTTTCGATCCGTCGCGGGTTTAGTAATTTTCTGTAGTCCTCAAGTGTAAAAACGAAAAGAAAGATGTCATGCTTCATCTGTTTTTAATGACGCGTCCGATGTTGGGCTCATGCAGGCTGAGCCGCAAACTTTGCGCATGTTCTGCAGAGGAAACAAGCGCAGAAGTTTATGTGGCCGAACACCACAGAACCTGTCACAATTATATTCACTTTTAAAAGTTACTCTTAATGTTATTTTTGAATTACAATTCTAGCATTATCATTATGTTTTCTTAATTAGAATCAATGCAGTGGCAGAAACCTGTATTTGATTGATCGATCTATCATCTCTTATAAAGTAATATATTTAAATTCTAAACTTCCTCAAAATGTATACAACTCTATGAGAATAAAATAAACAACATTGTAGGGTCATCTGCAATTATTTTGTAATGTTACATTATACATTAATAGAGCGTGGTAATTATCAATACACTTTTCTTTGAACGCAGAGTGAATAAATATACAGTTAAACATGTTTTAATGCATTGATAACGTGTTTCAATGCGTTAATTATTGTTTGATCTGAAAGTTTAATAATGACTTTCATTTAAAAAGAATGCCGTTATTGGCTGTATCAAAACATGTATTCGTTTAATTCATAACTCAAACTTAAAAAAAAAAAAGTCTTAAATAGATCGATTGATTAAAATACACTGTTGTTTTAGTTGGTTGAATAGTTGGGAGGTGGCCATGCGCGTGCCCTGTGCGTAAGACAGAGAGAGGGAGAGGGAGGGAGAAAGAGAGAGAGAGAGAGAGAGTGGTAGAGAGAGCATGTGTGTGAATGTGAATGTACAGGGCTGTGTTCACAGGGATGGTTTATATAGCAGAGGGTGTGTGAGCAGCAGCGCTCACTTTATTCCCACTGTGGCGCTGCGCATGTGTGTGTGTGTGTGCGTGTGTGAATGTGTGTGTGTGTGTTTAGAGAGCAGCGACGCTACACACACACACACCCTCACACACACTCTTCACATGTTCAAACCATGACTCCCGTGTCCGCATGAGACCGCACTGACTGACTGACTCTCACACACACGCGCGCACGTCCGGTAACAATCATCCAGACCAGAGACCAAGTGCTGCGGGACAGAAGGGGAACCGGCGCTCAGGGGCCACACACCATGCACTGTCAAGCCGAGCTGAGGCTCTCCTCCCCGGGCCAGCTGAAGGCGGCGAGGCGGCGCTACAAGACGTTCATGATCGACGAGATCCTGTCCAAGGAGACTTGTGATTACTTCGAGAAGCTCTCTCTCTACTCGGTGTGTCCGTCTCTCATTGTCCGACCCAAGCCTCTGCACTCATGCACCGGTAAGACTACTACACTTTATTATTTTTTTTTATTTTGTTTCTTTTTTAAATAGAAATGTGTAAAAAAAAAAAAAAAAAGAGGTCGGTACTTTACATTTCATTTCCTATTTATGATAAATGTGATTTAAAAAGTGGAATACACATGGGGCTGGGCACAGGGATTTGATTCATGCAGGTTTAAAGGAAATTAAGTTATACAATGTTCTTTTGAAAATCATAATTCCTTGTTTACAAGTATGCAAATGTTCACAAATATGATTAAAAAGTGGAATACCCTTTAGAATTATGCACAGAAGTTTGATTTAGGCTTGCTTAGAGGAAATCAAGTTATAAAATGAATTTAAAAAATCATAAATCCTTCTGTATAAAAATGCAAATGTACATATGATAAAAAGTGGAATACACATTCGATTTTTGCACAGACGCTGCTTTAAAGGAAATTAAATTTATTTTGATTTCTTAAATCATCATTCCCCCATACAAGTATGCAAATGTACCTTTTAAAATCATTATATTTTTTATTTGATTATTTATCAGATTTGATTTTTTTCATTCTTAAATCTACCCCCTTTGTTTTTACCATCACCTTTTCCATGTAACATGAATAAATAACCCTCCTGAAAATTATCCACAACAGCTTAAGTGCTGAGTGAGTGAGTGATGCTTCAGAGCGGGATGATGAACCCCTGCTCTGACAAAACAGCCTTTATTTATTTGATAAAACATCTGAAGCGTCACTATTTCTCACTGCTGCAGCCTTCGCTCCCTATCTGACATCATCTGCTGTGATTCATGTCAAGGCCTTTGTGTTTTGGTCCTAATGCGTTTGGATGCTGCTGGACATTTTACAGATTGTATCTTGTTAATCTCATAATGGCGCGGAGAACTATGTGACCTGGAGCTGGGTGGGATTTTAACGGTGGCACCATGACACAGCATATTCATGCATTTTGGATGGATGGATGGACAGATCGATGGATACAGATAGATAGATAGATGGTTGAGTTGGTGCAGCACATGTCGCCGTGTCAAAACAAACCTCCTCTTGACTGATTCTTAATTGTAATTCCACATAAATCCCAAACAACCCAGAGGCTGCTGCTCGCTCTAGTAACCATTAGGGATAATTGCCCTAAAGTCTGAAATAATAGCCACTGCAATTTGATGATGACAGCGATGATGGGGGGGCACGGGTAAAAATAGCAAATCCCCCCCCCCACCCCCCCCCACCCCACCCCCTTCCATGGAGTGGCGTACATGCTGGAGTTAGGGCAGTGCAGCGGCCCTGGAGGCCTTGGCACCCTCCACCCCCCCGCACTGGGTTGGATTGGGTGACCCGTCCATATCAGAACACTGTACCCGCCATTTATTTGTAGAAATGGGGGGGGGGGGGCGCCAGGGAAAGGGGGGTGGGTGAGGGGGGTGTGAGACACAGTATATTCCCAGACATCAATGGCTTTTTAAGTGCTTGATATAGAAGCCGGCAGGGTTTAACGGGGGCGCGAGGGAGGGAGGGGGGGCCGGGGACCTAAAGCTGCAAACAATGAAAAGCTGCCTTCTTCTTCTTCTTCTTCTTCTTCTTCTTCTTCTTCTTCTTCTTCTTCTTCTTCTTCTTCTTC